>DWHP01005195.1:0-12074 GCA_018247895.1 Parnassius honrathi
TCCATAAAATACCGCGTGAAGGAACATGTAGCTGACGTGAAGCACCGACGCTCCAGGAATTTTGCAGTCTGCGTGCATGTTCAAGATCGTCCCAACAATTAGATTAGATTTGATAAACTACAAATCCTCGCGCGGCGAACTAGTGAGACTATTGAAATTTAAAAACATCCAAATTTCGATAGTGAAGATGGATGGGTGCTGCCATCTGCTTGGGTTCTTATAATTAACAAAATAAAACCCAAACCCAAGCATACCACTGTAAGACTTCATGGTACTGTAAATTCGTTTTGCGTAAATCGGACCAAAAATTAATATTCAAAAACTGAAAGTAGCCGGACTAACTATGACGTTAGGACGTCAAACCCATTGTCGCGGGTGGGGGACACATCCCCCACCCGCGACCATGGGTGCTGTAAAGCACCCGAAACGTCAGTATAGTAATAAATAAATAAAAGTAGTAATTAAACGCGATAAAAATATATAATAGTTTTATTCAATATTTAAATTTTTGTTTTAAAATTATATTAAATCAGTAAAATGACAAATATATGTTTGTTTACGCCAAATAGTTGCAAGCTACAACTTGCAAGGCGCTTGATCTGGGCGAGGAACCGGTTTGACGGGTCGAGCCAAGCGGGCGTCGACCGTGTAGTTTTTAGTCTAGTATAGTCGATTGGACGCGACTCCTGGATCGATCAGTGGTCGCGAGTTAAGTAAGATTTGCTACGTTGCTTTAAGACGGCCTCCATTGTGTTGTTTTATTTCGTTAATATACGTGACAAAGAAACTTTTTTTGAGTTTTGAGTGACTATTTTAACTTCGGTTGCCATTAATTTGCATCGACGCGTAACTTGGGTCGTATTTTAAAATCGCACTAAGTAATTTTGCTTGTCGTTTGGGACGCTAAACTTTGTGATCCAGGTGGATTTCGCGCTCGATTATAGTTTGTGCTAAGTGACGTTAGACTTGAGTTACGATAACGGCGTGCGCCCTCTAAAGTGATTGCGCCTGATGGAGCATGACAACGCATGCTCCTGTTCTGGTGACGGATTACATCGGTCACGTCAGGTTACATTACACACTTCTTACACTACTCACCCACTTACCATTTACTTACCACTGACGACACCTTGTGGTCGACCCTACCTCCGGAACTCGGTAAGTTTTGTGTTTGCTTATACAGCCGTTATAAATTAATTATCCATAGGCCATTTGGGCCCGAACACTTTGGTTGCCTGTCGAGTTGGGTTACTGATGGGCCCTAACCCAGTCGACGTTTGTCGGGGCAACTGAGGGCCGTAACAATAATTATATACCTACCTCAAAATTCGATTAACCAATGCGCTGCCAAGCTGCAAAACAATTTTTTTATACATTTGACTAATATTTGTAATTGAGATTTTATAACTGCCATGTATTTTGACGATCTCTAGAGATTTTCCATCCAAAAGAGTCTCCAGTAACCCTTTCGACCATAAACGTCGATAAAACAGTCTACTATTTCAAATGATACTGTTACATAAATGAGACTTTCTAAATAGTTTTTCAACAAAGAAGTTTATAGCCGTTATATATTTTTTACGATGAGCAGTAACGTCCATACGTTCACGTCGTAGACTATTTAATTTATTTCAACATTTTTTTTTTCATTTGGTTAAGAAAACAATTGCTATGTGCTTAAAATGAAATAAAAAATTAAAAAAGAAAACTTGCACCCTTTTGATAAACTCACTATTAACTTTCCATTCAGTGACTAATGAAAACTGAATCAAGAATTCATTATGCAATTAAGCGTCAAATGAAATTAGGTTAGATGATAATGTACACGAACGTTTAAACGCAAACACATTAACGCCGCGCGCAGATTTACCGATGATCGGAGTGATCCTATTCGTAATTCAGCCGACCGCGTCCCATGCCTGTCTGCTCTGTGGACTCTCAACTTGACATATCATTAACGCTATAATATTAGATATTACCGAAATTGGAACCAAAGTTATTTCACGTGACTAAACGGTGATATAATATAATATATCACTTCTATTTATTTTTATAGTTTTATATTTTTAATAGTTGTAGAAAATTAACTTAGTTAACTCATTGTTAGCAACGGTTCAATCGTAAACGCTATGTCATGACAAAGGTTTGCTAACCTGTGCGCGATAATTTGTTTCATCTCCCTATGTCGCCTCTTGCACCACCCACCAGTTGATATCGGGTAGTAGACTTAGCTTTCGCCGCCACAACATTGCTGTAAGGGATTATTCACATAAGAAATAAATATTTATTTGATGTGTCGATGTCTGATAATTTATTAAATATTTTGTATTCTTCTTTGCAGCAGACAAACTGCCGCCGGGTTTTCCGACTGTTGCGCAACCACCGTCTACGATGGTCGTGGAAGTCGGCCACACTGCAACGCTGCCATGCCAGGCGAGTGGAAGCCCTACCCCCAGGGTGCGCTGGCTTTGGAACTCGTTGCCTTTGGATGTCGCCTCTAATCCAAGATATGCGTTGCTCAACGACAAGATGCATGGTAAGTTGTGATGTTTTCTTGTTAGACAATTATGACATGTAACTAAGAAAATTGTAAGGTTCGAGAGAATATTTTTTTAGAGGATAAAGAAGAGAAACGAACACACAGTCCACCTAATGTTAAGTGGTTGCTGTGGCTCATTAACATCTAGATCTATCCTCAATTACGGATCACAATGCACATGCGTTGTCACCCTTGAGGACTAAGATGTAATGCCCTGTTTCCAGTGAAAAGGGTCTTCGGTTCTCTACACGCACTACACGAAACAGAGTAGCGTTAAGCTACTATTTTACGCTGGTATTATGTGAGAGCGTGGTCCTTCCCCGGTCGAGCCTACCCATTATTGTGTGCTACAACTATACCAGTAGTATAGATGCAGCGTGGCTAAAAAATTTATAAGATAAAGACGATAGACACGAAGATAAAGACGAAGGTAATAGTGCTAGTATCACTGTAGACAATGAGACATTCCATCTTAGTTCTCATAATATGTGAAAACTCATCCGTAACCTTCTTTGTTTGAGTTGGTTGTATTTGTGCATGTGCTGCGGTAACTAATTATCATCACAGATATTTTTTTTATAAAAACGTTATATGCGTGCGTGCGTACGTGTTCTTGGTAGAGCAAGTAGGTGAGTTTGTGTATTTGGGATGTGTATTTAGTGGGGATGCTAGATATATTATGGATATAGAACGACGAGTGAATATAAATGTAAAAATGTAGTAAATGGGGCTCTAGATCCCATTGTGGAAAGTCAGAATGTGTCAAAAAACACGTGTGGCAATTCACCATGCTGTTAGTCCCTACTTTAATAAAGAAGGAGGAGCGTATAATAAACGCTATAGAAATGCGGTCATTGACATACCATACGTTAGGGCTGAATGTGAATGACATGGTGAGAAATTGTGTGATAAGAGAAGAGTGTGGTTAGCAAGATTATGTTGTGACCGGGATTCAGAAAGGAATGCTTCAGTGGTTTTGCCGTATAGAAAGAATGAATAAGGAAAGAGTAACAAAGCAAATTTATGTTACAGAAGTGAAAGGCAGAGTTAGGAAGAGATGCTCTAGATGAAAGTTTATCGACTAAATTGGCGATAAGGTATTGAAAATGGGCCAAAATAAGAGTACTGAGGCATTCCACATCTCACGGGTGACAACGCATATGCATTTTGATTTGTAATCGAGAATAGATGTAGATGTCTATGGACGCAGCAACCACTTACCATCAGGGGGACTGTGTGCTCGTTTGTCACCCTATCATATAAAAAAAAAACTGTAACCGATGAGCATGTATGCGTAAGTATATGAATGTGGAGGAGACAAGAGAGGTGTGTCAGGATCATGCCAAATGAAATTCCGTAGTCTCTGCTTACCCCTGTGGGTAGCAGGCGTGAGTGTTTATGTATGTATTATGTGATTTATGTTATATGCCCACAAAATCACCGAAAAAATGTTTCGATCTCGGCCGTCCCAACGGCAGCACACATACATATTTTAATGTTTAACTTACATTTCACTACATTCTGTCTCGCTTTTCGTGTTCTTATCGCACCTGTCTGGAACGTCTATTGTTGTTTTTTTCTTTAAGCTTACGTAATCATGCCGTCATATTTGTTGGCCAAGACCTGGGTTGGCTAATTTACCACTTTCCCACGCTTCTGTTTTCGTGTGCTAGTAACAACCTTTTTATATATCATTGCTCACCATTACGTGAACTGCAAGTTTAATACATGGTTTTGAATAAAAATAAGACAAACTTCACACGCGTTGTTACTTCTGAATACTGCCACGTTACCAGTAAAAAAGTATCTAATTCTCTCTATGTCACTGACTGTACGAATCATAACTGCATTATGCTGCTATATTACGCTGACATTCCAATACCAGCATGTGTTGTATCCAGCTGTCTGACGAACGAGATCAACTGATCGATACCCAACCAAAATAGATGAACTTAATTTCTGCAGACTAGTGGTTGAAAACTGGTGATGAATCAAATCGTGCAAGATATACATACCAATTGGCGCATTTTTGTGCAGACTTCATTAACCTAGCGGCATAGCATTTTTGGATTATTCTAAAAAGTGCTATGTATAAGCCAGGTCTTTTAAAAAAAATTTGACTTCGACTTGAATGTCCTGCCATACACAGTAAACTGAATATGGTTTTTTCACTAACGACTGAAACTGTACTGGTGACTTAAGGGGTTGATGCGAAAAATATATGATAATGACAGTGGATCATTTACTAAAACTGAAAACTTCAAATCTACATAAAAGTAAAGTTACAGCCTATACGCACTATCCACTGTTGGCCACAGGCCTCTTTTTGTTTCGGAGAAGGTTTTAGGGCAAGGAGATGTCCGCCGCGCTGTCCTAATTTGTGTTGGCAAACCTTATGTTTTCGGAGTATTTTTTTCTTAGATATGCGAGTTTCCCCACGATGTTTTCCGTCACCACCGAGTACGTGGTAAATTAAGATATCTTTATATGTAAAAATTACGTGTCACGTTGTTTGTCCACGATGAACTCCTAAACTACTGAACTGATTTCAATGAAATTTTGTAAATGTGTATTGCACGCTCCAATTTAAGAGATAGGATAGTTTTTATCTCGATAAATGACCCTGTGTTTACATCCCGAGACGTTGATGTGTCAGCCCAGGCCCGGTAGCACTCCTGCTTTATAGCATGATGCTATTTTACAGGAGCGACCAAACCGTGGCTAAGATCTGCGCCCGATGGGTACCACGAAGGTAGGAATAAAAGTTCCGTACTCTGAAGTACCATATCAGCGACAGAGTCAGCAACAACGTTGGAATCGTCCGGCGAGAAGCAAACCCGCTCCCAAGGGTAGGATGCAGAGAAAAACCGCATCCTATCCCAATCGACTGACCTGTAGTGCCAAATATGCAACCGCGGCAGCAGCCTGCAGAATGCAACCGCGATTTCTGAGTGAGTGGTACCACATTCCGGACGAGACAATGAACCGAGGAGCTAAGAAGAGCATCGACGAAGACCTCATATCTGTCCGGATGAGAGTTCAGCAGAAGGTCCAACAAGGAAGGTGCATGATTCTCCACATCTGAAAACCGCGTAAGTGAAGTAACCAGTAGTGTCAGACCATATGCCAAGGCAAACTCATGAATAGATCTCCCCACATGATCGGTTAAACGTGAACCAAGCCATTCGGCGTGGTGGGCATTAAAATCTCCGAGGATCACAATCTCTGCGGAGGGGATCTGATCGCAACGAATCTGTCGCCATTTGGACGTGGTCGAAGAGTCGGTCTGTTTCAGCATTACCGCTATGAGACCTATAGAGGCACCCTTAGACGCGTGGATGGTCGTCGTTGTCTACGCGTAGCCAAAGGATGGAGAGTTCCGAACCTTCAAGACTGCCAAGGCGTCGAGAACAGATATCCTCTCTGACGTATACGCAAACTCCAGCCCGAGGCACAAAGGGGTGATCCAGTTTGTACCCCGGGTAGGAGACATACGAAGCATCAGCCGGAGAGAACACCTGCGTTTCGGTCAGAATGAGTAGTTGTCAGAGAGAGCTTCGCTGTCTCGATATTGTAGTAGACGTCGTTTAGGTTCGAGTGAAGTCCCCTGATATTGCAGAAATTCACGGATAGCGTGGCGTGGATCGCCTTGGTCTTTTTGCTCAGCTTACTCCGAACAGTTGTTGTCTTGAGCGGAATGTCGCCCTCCCCCCCCCTCCGGAATACGCGGGGCAGCAGGGCACCCACGCTCTGGAGTGGAGTAGATTGGTCGTGGATGCTCAGCGAGGGATTCTCCAGAGGTACTGGTACCCTCCTGGGGTAGCCTGGGGTGGGTCACCTGCACTCACCAGATGGAACGTGAACGTGAAACTTAAAATTACTAATAGGCATTTCCTTTAGTCACTTCAACTAAGATATAAATTCTTGTGCTAGGAGTGAAGGGAGCTTGATACCTTAGTATATACAACTTCGTCGACAATTTTAAAATACTGACAACTGCGCATGAGACGATCAACGGTAGCAAACCAAGCGTACGCGCTGCCACGGAGGCACTCACTCGCCATGCTGCAACGTCGACCCGGAAAGCATAAATGGTGCGATCGTTTAATAATCTAATTACAGAATTAAAACTACATGCATACATGTAATTCTTTAGTCTAGCTTATCGGCCCGTGAATAGCCTTGCTGAACCTGTGTCTCTCCTGTTGTAGCAGATTTTTCTAAATCATCACGATTGCCAAGCGTAGTGACGGTTACAGCGCTAAAACGTCTCGCAAGAACAACAACGCTGCTGCCCATCACCCATCTGGGTATTTAAAGTTTGGAGTATATATGGTTGTAGTAAGTACGGTTTCTCGTCTCGCACTTATGGGTACATTAAAAAGTAATACTTCTAAATCGTTACAACAATACACAATAACATACTGGATTTAGAGAAGCACAAACACAATTGTCTTGACCATATGGAGCACGCACTCGGCACTTTAGAAGCTTGAAACAGTGATCGCGTCCGTGACCGAAACAGCCAAAGTTAATAAAGTAACCGTGATTTCGTGGCATTTGTGACCGAGCTTTATTAATGTAGATCCGAATTTCTATGCTTGTCTTTGCTTTTTAATGTTAGCAAAAACGCTGAAGCGGATTGGTATAAGTAGATATAATGGAATTGTACGTTTAACAATGTTAATTTTGTTCTGAAAGAATCTTAATAAAGTTCACGATTCTGGCTTAGATTTGAGCTGAGTACCACCATACCCAGGTACACTAATTTTGTCATAAATTTGACATACACGTTCAACTACTTTTATTTTCCGATCTGAAGGGTAACACAGCCAGTATAATTATGATCAAAGACATTGCGTTTTGATATTCATGGAACATCATGTTATTTCGTGTAGTGGCATCGAAAGAGATCATATTTTATCTCCATATCATCCATTGCGTGTTCTTAGAGGTGACAAAAGGAAATTGAAACGGGAGATGGGCAGCAGTATCTTCCTGTTAAGAGCTCAAATAATAAATATTGCGGCTATTGACCCGCCAGGTAAGCGTGTGGCAGCTATGGCACATATGCTGCTTGCTTATAAGGCTATCTAAATGATAGGCTTATGTATATACATGGACTTTTGATAGGTTTTATGAATGAATAAATAAATTCTGGGTGATAACTTATAACGCACGTGATAAACCATGCAGCAGCGTTGTAAGAATATCCACTGCCATATATCGTCCCGTGGGTGTCGTATGAGGCGATGGAGGGAGACAGGCAGGAGATGGGCAGCAACATCTTCCTGATAACAACTCATATAAGAATCTGTGGTTAACAACTCGCTCGCCAAACGTGTCAACTATCCGAAATTCCCCCCCCCCCCCTATGAGGAAATCTACGGGGGTCGCCTGTGTTCAGCAGTGGACTTTCATAGGCTATGATGATGATGATGATGAACACAAATATTTAGTTTATTGAAGACTTGAAGATTACAGAGACTTCAGTTTTATAACTTCACGACAAATTTACAAGACGCATTAACTTTAGCGAGCACAAGCACATTGACTAGATGGTGGAACTTCTACTCTGCCTAAGGGTCCCTCTAGTTAGGCACCTATGCTGTTTCATAATAGCAGTGTCTGAAGTGCTGTGTTCAGGTCTTAAAGTTATGGAGAGTTATAGAGAATGGCAGCCTGTGAGGCACGCCAGATTGGTCCTCACAAGTGACACCTGATCCGTAACCTTCTTTGTTTGGAGTTGGTTGCACGTGTCCATGGACTGCTGTAGCTACTTACCATCAGGTATACTGAAAGTTCGTATGTCAATCCATATAAAAAAAAAGAAAAATTATTTATGTTCTTCCTGTCCTGAACCATCCACGGCGTAGATCAACTATATTACTAAAGTCTGTTTCCAGGGCAGGAAAACAGAGACAAAGCCACTAAGTATTATGTTAGCGTGTATCGGAAACAACACGTATCGCTCTACATATTCGCATATTTCTAAATTGCTTAAGCTTCTTACCGCATTACGTTATACATGGTGGGGTGAGAGTCGCAATCATTCAGAGTTGATAAGCCCCTTACTGTAGATTTCGAGAATTATGTGTGAGAACTTTTTTATTTCTGTTTTCTGTGTCTTATTTTTACATTTTAAGAATACTAAATGTACATTATACAAAATGAAAGGCTGTAATAACTGTGAACTTCTTCTGATACTTAATGTATCATACTTGACTGGATCGTTTACCTGCTTTAGACTTTAGCACCTTGAAAATTATGAATATAAATTATAAATAAAACTCTTTGACATGTGTGTCCACTGTAGGTACATCAAAAAAATGAGAATATAAAAAAATATTTTAAGTTGCATCGATATATTGCTTCTGCGGGCATCTCTGTTTTTTGCGGATGTTGTGAGGATGCCATAGAAACCTAAGTCTATCATCGAATGACAATGAAAATTCAGATTAGTTTATATTATTTTATTTCAGTTAAAAGTATCACCGGTTCCAACCGTTCCGTTTTATTTTAGGTATCTTCCATTTTATGACGATAGATATAATCTTGAAGACGACGTCACCGTGTGGTGGCGGTGTAAGAATATTCACTACCTCATATCGTTCTATAGGTGTGTCCGAAGAGGCGACAGAGCCAAACAAACCAGAAAACTGTGGTAGTCAACTCGCCTGCCCTCAGATCTGGGCACATTCCATGCAATAAATTTTTGTACTTGATGCGAAAAACTACCTGTCCAAATTGTTCAACTTGCAATGTTATCGATGATGTTTATCACATTTTGATAGAATGTGCCCAGAACTCTATAGAAAGAAAAAAATGTATTTTACATTTGTCGTTGATTGGCATTATTAATAGTATTTTATCAAACTCGTTATCAGATGATGCCAAAAAACTTTATGTGTCAGTAAATAAGAGATAAAGTAATTAATAAGTTTATTTCTTAATAGTTATCCTATTTGAGAATTTTGTTGTAACTACCAGGGCGTTATAATCGCTTCAGCGACAAAGCCCTTTTTCTAAGAATAAAAAAAAACCCGCCTGCCAAGCGTGCCAACTATAACAAGTACCTCCTTATGAGACAATCTGTGTGGAGTCCTATTTTCAGCAGTAGACTCTCATAGCCTGTTAATGAACTCTGTGAAATCATTTTACACGTGGTAGAGCCAAACTGCAGGTATATATTATGTTTGCAGCATAGTCAGGCCGGCTCGACCGGGGAAGGACCACGCTCTCACAGAATACCAGCGTAAAATAGCAGCTTAATGCTGTTGTGTTTCGTATGTTGAATGTAGAGAACCGGATACCCTTTTTTACTGGAAACTAGCCATTTCATCTTTGTTCTCAAGGGTAGGACAACGCATCTTCGTTTTGATTCTTAATCGAGTATAAATGTAGGTGTCTATGGGCCACAGCATCCACTTACCATCACGTGAACTGTGTGCTCCTTTGTCACCCCTATTCTATAAAAAATGGTCCTTCCCCGATCGGGCCACCATATTTGTGCTGCATCGAGACTACAATCGCAGCGTGACTCTACCACGTATAATTCCCGGTATCTAAATAATGTTTTTTAGTACTTAGCTTTTGAGCGAGAAAAGAACCAGTCCGGTTATCACCAGCAACGATGACCGGTCACGGATACAGTTCCTTTAGGAATTATACTTTTATTTAAATTTAATTTTAAAAAAGTTACCGCCTCCACTAGTTATTCTCTTGTATCGTAGGCAGTTTACATACATAAATTCGAAAAAATCGAGGATACATGTAGATGTCTATGGACTACAGCAAACACTGTGGTCATCTATCAACAAACCTTTAGATGAGTTGACTGCTCGTCTGTCACCATATCCTATAAAAAAGCCGTAAAGAATTTATGGCCTCGATAGATGACAGTTTAAATAACTTGTAAATACAAGACCTAAGTATGAAAGATAGACCAAACGCCTCTCCGCCTGCAACATTTTGAATGTAATTGAATATATTTATTTTTCCGAAGTAAAAAAAAATGAAATATTAAACTTGTAATTTTTTTAAAATCTACCTCTATTTCAAAATTAAGTTCCTCTGATAAGAGGAGAAACGGTGAAGTAAATTCCGCTGGTGTCCTCTTTTTTGTCATTTCTTTGAAGTAAATAATGCACAGCAGAGTTTCTATTGTAAAAATATTTTAAGGGTGAGAGAAAAGCTAAAGCCCAATGACCGCCTTTTTCCTTTTCTGTTTTTTTTTTTCTTAGAACTTCTCACCCTATACTTTCTTGTACCACAAACAGTTAGTGTATAGTTGCGTATAAACGTATCCATAATTTGTACCTTACATTATTCGAACTCCGTATAAATTATTATTAGATTCTGCAACCACTTCCGGGACGCTCCGGGAACATTATCCGTACTATATAATATGAGGAATGGACCGTGTCGCGTGGGTTGAGGCTTTATCCGGGTTCCTTCTCGCAACTGGAATTTCTCGGGCATCTTGAACTAACTATAAGTCGGTTATGCTTACCAAAATTATATACTATATGTGGTTCTGAAAAGCTTTCACATACTAAGATTATATAATTCAGTACATTGTGCCATTCGACTTTTTTTAACTGTATATATATTATGTATATATATGTGTATTGTATTTACATAATGTAGTTAGGTAGTTTTGTATTGGGTAATGTATTTAGTATAGTTTAATTGATTCTTTTAATTTTTAATGTCCTTAATTTGTACCTACCGACATCTTTATTTATTGCATCTTTCTTAGGGCTGACTATTAGAAAGTGTCCTAGGACATTGTCTGCCCTTTGTGACCTCTTGTTGAAGGTGTGTTGTGGTAAAGGATAAAATAAATGAATAAATAAATTATTTTTTTTATCCTGTAGAGTACATCGTCTAGTATACCTGTTTATTGATTGATAAGTTATAGTACGATTCATGGGTTCACTTAGTAATATTTGTTATGCTGTGAAAAATACACGTATGTTTGTTAGTTTATTTTAGTTACCTATAAAATTCATTATTATGTATACTATATATTTTATATGTAGTCGTAGATTTATTTATGATACAGCCAATTTAAAACTTGAGATGAAAATTTTATTATTTTCTGTCTTATTACTTGCTCTACTTTCAGTTTCCCATTCGACTTTTAAGCAATATTTGTGATTCATTGTCAAATCTCGATAATTCAAAACTATCATATAACAGTTTCTTTAACTTTCAGTTACTTGTCACTGATTTTTATATACTTTTAAACTTTAATTATATACTTGTCTAGATAGAGTGTTGCGCTGCAATCACAACAAAAACAACAGGCCGGATTTGAAGCGCTTGTGTGCGTATTACGCACACAAGTGTGCGTAGCTACTATTGTTCAATAAACGTCAACTACATCACTGCTGATGCACGTCGGTGAACTAAGTGATCCCAGCTCTTGAATATTTCCTATAAAAGTAGGGGAAAATATATACAAATATACAGTTTTTGAAGTATCTCTAATTTGTGTAAATTTGTATGTATTATATTATACATTTATGAG
>DWHP01005196.1:0-12074 GCA_018247895.1 Parnassius honrathi
CTCAGGACCGTGCTTTGTGGCATTACATGGTGGAGGCCTACGTTCAGCAGCGGACTTGTGAAAGGCTGTAATGATGATGATGATGATGATGATGATTCCTATATGCCTTCTTACAACACAATTACTTATGAACTATTATAATGTCTATATAAAATATTATAATATGTAAAAATTAAAGCCAATTATTCTATATTGCTAACATAAAGATTTCTATCCTGAATAATTATTTAACTGCAATGGAATGGTGACACTCAAAATATATGCTGAATTCACCTTAATACAACATGATTAATTTTAGAATATCACACCATAATCAATTTTAATATATTTACAACATACCTTTGTATTAGAGTCATTGTATTCAAACTTGAAACTATCTGAACTGTCACCATCAGGATCAGCTGGTCCTAAAGCTAAGGTACCATTTGGTAACTTTACAAGACTTCCTGATGATAATTCTTTATTAACTATAGTTTCAAGCTGTTTTCTTGTATATCTGGATTCTTGAGAAGCTGCTACTCGGATTAGATCATCAAAAGCAATGCCATTTTCTAAATAACTTTGATCTTGGTAAATTAAAGTTGCAATTGCAGATGTTATAATTCTTCTTTCACTAGTAGCAATCGCTGATGTCATTGCTACATGTCAGAAATGAAATTATAAATATAACAATCATAAATAAAGTAAAAGTAAATATGTCTAACAAAAGCTCTATATAACTTACTCTTACTTATATTACGAGTGGATTTCTTACGCCACTTCGCAGCGTTCCTGTAGCTTACATTATCTTTATAATCAACTTTGAAAATACTTCTTTCTTTAAGACAACGTTTAAGGTCTGCTTTGGTATCTTTAGGAGCTACTTTATAACACTTCAGCATAAATTTGCAAATTCTATTTATGTCTGGGCGAGATTTTCGCGAACGCAAATGATCTATTGCTGCTAAAATTTGATTTTTATACTTTATCTCTGACATTTCTGAAAATCAATAATACTTTGTGACAAAAATGTACCCTATAACAATAATTCTCTGTAGAAAAATACAAATTTGATTCACCTAAACAAAATCATGCCGCTGAATTGTATCTTTCAATATAATCCACCAAAACTCACTTACGTGTGCGTAGTATATTATGGTTTTTATCTATAAAATAAAATAAACATGAAAATAAACGAAAATGATATTTTATCTCATAAACGAGTGTCAACTGCAATTTTTTTTATAACTGGCTTTACGGCTCTGGTTTCTAGCCCTTTTGAGCATATCATTTCGTTCGGAATCTTCATTTTATATTCTTTTTCTTTACAATATGCTGATACGCCACATTGCGAGATTTTGACGACAGCTCAACGTAGCGGACAGTTGATGACGATAGGCACTCAAGTTCCTAAGGCACCCAAGCGATCAAAATAACTTGAGGTTAAAATCGACATCAAAGCACCTGTTTTGTCGTTTTCTACGTACTACGTCGTATTTTACATTTTAAATCCATATGTCCATATTATGGAGTGTAGAGTTTACTACATATTTATTTATCTATGGCGTAGAGTTAAAGAGTACAGACTCTGTATAAAAAAGTATCCGTAGGAAAGCGCCCAATGAGGGTGGCGCCACCGTAACTACAGTCTAAATTTTGAAGAACTTTTTATAATTTTTTATTGCACAGACTTTCACCATAATTCTTTTCACAATAATTATTTTATTGCTTTCAAAATTTCGTGTTGAAAACCACTCTCAACGTATTTTACGGCGATTTAACACACCCTGTATCTACTCGAGCGCTGTTGTGGAGTGTTTTTGAACAGTTCTTTACTGCTTACAGATGGACACACATTCAACTTTCACATCTACAAATTTTCCTTACCTCTATACTCCATGGTCCATAAGTTTCTTATACGTCAATGGAGTTTTGACGGGAACTTGACCGTAGACGGATTGTCGCTCCTGCTTTGTCGCTTAAATAATGGTTTGAAGTGGATTCTGATTGGTTAAACAGTTGAAATTTTGTGAATTAAGTGTCCGCGCGTATGAACTATTATACAAAATGATCAAATAAGTGCTTTTATGTCGATATAAACCTCAAGTTATTTTGATCGCTTGGGCGCTTTATGAGCTTGAACGGCTGTCTTCATCAACTGTTCACTAGAATGAGTTGTCGTCGAAATCTCTCAAGGGCTTCGCAATGCGACGCATTAGTATATTATTGTGAAGAAAAAGAATATATAATGAAAATTCAGAACGAAGTGATAGGCTCAGAAGGGCTAGAACCCAGAGTCGTAAAGCTAGTTAATAAAACATTATACATCTATGGTAATTACCAATTACGTAGGCCATAAATTCCAAAAAAACCATACATACATACACAGAGTGCTTTTTGTATACGTGGAACATACATATTGACATAGACATGTGTCAATCATTCATTTCAAGCGACCGATTCATTCTAGTACATTTCGTAACTCGTACTGGTTCATTCGGATCGATCATTCAAATGGATCATTTCAGGCTCCAGTACTATGTGAGTCTGTGTTATCTACTAGGAAGTAAGTAGGAACCAGGAAGAAGGGTGCCCATTTTTCACCTGACTATGTATATAAATGAAATAAATTTTAAAATTCAGCTAATTGAATTGTAAATCAATTACGCATATCACAATGTTATAAGAAACGCAGGAAAAAAATATTTTTTAATTTTTCTTTAAGCTTATTCTACGTCAAGGGTAAACGTATTACCATATTTTGAACGCATCTCAACTACCCTTTTTCTAGAAGTTCCATTTTACACGTTGCTAGTTTACTTTATTCAACCCTGTTTCTGAGTTTTATACATTATTTTATGTTTCATTTAATCAGTAGTTATTTAATAAGTTCTAGCGCATTTATCTCTTTATTAGGTACCTATTTGGTAACGGTAAATCTTAACCTGAAAAGTGACATTAATATTTTTTGGGCTAGAAAACAAAAGTTTTTACAATTTAAACGCTACGACGTTTAAATTGTAAAAACTTTTGTTTTCTAAACTTGCATGTAGTTTTTCTACTATACCTTAAAATATACATAAGCTTTCACTATCAGGTTTTTAAATGTATGGAAAGTGGTCACGATTCTTTAAGAAGGGTTTATTATAATTTGATCAAGAATGTCGTTAGTGTTTCCTAGAATGAAATTTCACGACACACGCACATCCAATAGCCCAACCCAGAGTATCCAACTTACTTTAGCTACTGTCCCAACGAGCCGTTTCTACAAAAATCTCCTTTTTCTTATTCTTTGTTTAAAATAAAACATTTTTGCCCAAATACTGAGACGCTGCTCAGTTTTATATGCCGTTACGTCTCCTGCTGTCCGCTATCACTTCGCACACAGTCGCAGTCACTCAAAAGTGACTGCGACTCCACGAAACGTAGTATAACAATATACAATATAGTGTTTGGCCATTTGTGTATATAAATTATTAAAAAAGAAATAATTGGCACTCCGCTCTAGGAAACTGTTTGATAATAATGTATTTTTACACATCACCCATCTGCTGTGTAGAGAATGGTATCTGGCGAGCACGTTCGGTGGAAAATCCTCTATTTCGTTTTCCCGTCGGGCCACACAGATGCCGCCTGAGAACCTTTTAAAATGTCGGCTCCCGTACTTATAAACCTAACAAAAAATCTGGAAGCAAAAATAAAAATTGAAATTCGAAACAAAAATTTTAATATCTTACGCGAACTGCAGTAAAATTACAAGGCATGTTTTTATCGACTCCATTAGAATGCCTTTCTTCTACGATCGCAGTGTCGTATGTAGATGTCGTCATAGCTTTCCCTCACCACCTTCAAACCTCATACCTTTAATAAATTATTAATTTTACTTATTTTTAATTCATGGGTAAGGTGTGCACAAACTGTGGACTTATCGCAACTTCATATTATGTTATTTATATAACTGACGTGAAACACCAATTCTCCGGGAAGTTAAGTACATCAGATTTCATAAACCACAAAAACTCGTAAAAGAATATCGATTTCTACCAAGAATTATTACTCGGGGCTATTGTAATTAAAAACATTCTAATTTCAATAAAGGGCTCACCCCTTTACCCCTACGACATGCTTGGGACCAAGCCCTGTAATTAATAAAATAAAACTAAATTTAAGCATAAGATTGATAAACTTCAAGACAGTAGTAAGCTCACTCTGCTTAGATCGGGCCAAAAGTTATGAACCCAAAACGTCGACAATTAAAAGTAAGTAAAATTAAACGCGATAACATCCGTAAAAAATTGCAATTTTAAATACTTATTTATATGCGTACTCAGTGGTACGAACACATCGTCCGGAAAAATGCATGTCCAAAAATTTTTTTAAGGTGAAGTTTGGCAAGCCCAAAATTTGGTACAATAAAAATATAACATAATATTTAATTCCTACTATTATTAGTACCAAGGTGACAGAGCTTGGCTAATTTTCTAAGCTAATTTTCGTGAAAAGTAAAACATTATATTAACACAAAATGTCATCCGAAACCGATCGGTTTGTATAGTTATAGTTATAAAATTAATAATTTAAAATAAATATTGTGAAACTAGTACAGGTGAACATCTCAATCACAATAATGTAAATACAGTTTCATCAAGTGACAAAACTCGCAGGTATAATACTTTGTATATGTATAAGAACTGCTCTCTGAAAGAATAAAGTTATTTCTCTCAAAATTTCGTAAAGGATAGGATTTGCGACGACATAAAGATACGGAAATAAAATGCGTTTTCGTTCAGTACCCAGTATGCATAGCGTTGTAGGTACTGAGCGCTAGAAAAAGTCAGTGCAACTGGCATCGGGAGCGTGGGGGGGGCGCGGTATGGACCTGTTGCGCCTCGCGGGCTGTCTGCCCGCTTTATTTTGTTTGCGGGGCCTACGCTTTTGATAGCGAGAGTTTGTTGCGTTGGGGATTCGATGGCATCGTGGGAAAATTTCGAATGAATGAATTAACGCAGGGAATCACTTGAAGAATATTTTAGTGCAGGCGCGAAGAAAAATTGTCGATAGACTATTATTGTTTAAAGTGATCATTTGATTTTGATGTTAACACGCTGCTTAGATAGATGATTCTTTTATTTCTGTAGATTTAAGTAGTGTACTTATTATGTGAATCAGTGGACGCTCTAGGCATGCTGAGATCGGGATGTAAACCAGAAACAGAACTATAGTGTCACATAGCAAATATATATATACACACAAGTTAGTTTCCAATGCCCCAATAGTCACAGCAAACAGCCTAGAGGCAACAACAAAAATACGCCCGTCAAGCAGACGGCATCGTCACCGTCACCCACGATCGCCTGCAGTAACGTTATGATACGCAAAGCTACCAGAGCGGCAGGCGAGTCGACCATTCCACAAATACTAACTACCGACGCACTTACATCGAGCGCAGAGATGCGTGGCATCATAAATGAGGCACTGAGGGAATGGGCTACCGGAATTTGTAGTCAACTAAATGAAATGAAACTAAATGAAGTGTGGTGGTCAGTCTCAAAGAGTCAATGTCATTTTTAATGAACAATTCGAGCACTTACATGCAGAGGTTAAAGCCAAAAGAGCAGAGGTTCAACGTCTCAGCGACGAAAACTGTTCACTGCGAAGGAACGTCATTAATCTAACCACTCACTACTACAATCAGTTGGACCAGATGTCTCGCGCTGTTAATTTAGAGCTCCGGTGCGTTCCTGAGCACAAGAATAGTTCAACAGCTAGGTAAAATCGTCAGCTGTCCCATAAATGAAGCTGATATTTTCCACTGCACCAGAGTGGCCAAAAAGAAAAGAGTCCCAGATCACGTACCATTCTGGTCAGATTTATGAGCCCACGACTCAAAGATTCGGTTCTGGTAGCAACGATCAAGTATAATAAATGCAACCCAAACGATAAACTAAATTCGAGCCAATTAATAGAATCAGGCGTTACTTTGCGGAAATTCATTATAATAAATAATAATAGTTAATCTTATTTTTATTTTTATTAATTTCCTCTTCTGGGTTGTCTGGAAGAAATTGCTATGTAGCAATAAGACCGCCTTTTGTTTTTCCCTCAATGTTTGTTCAAATATTTGTTATATTTATGTTTCGTTGGTGTACGATAAAGAGTATTGTATTGTAAATTATAATGAAGAAATATTAAATTCGAGCCATCAGGGAATAGACGAATTGAAACCGGCAATTTACGTTGCTGAAAACTTGTCACCGGAAAACAAGGCCTTGCATGTGGCGACTCGTGCTCGCGCCAGCAGTATCTCGGCTATCAGTTTGTGTTGGTGCGCAACGGACGCGTCTTCGTGCGGAAAGATGTCAGCTCGCCAGCTAAAGTTATAAGAGACATAAGTTGTTTGGACTCTCTCTAGACTATTGTTTCTTCGGTTATTGCATAAAATACAATTTAAAAATATATTATCAAAATGTAAGGGGCCTTAGAACTAAATGTGAGAATTTATATATTAACGCACTACAAAAATTACGACCTAATTATTTTGACGGAGTCATGGCTCAATGACACCGTTTTTGACCGCGTACTTTTGAATGCTAGATACGATATATTTTGACGCGATCGGAGTTCCACTTTGTCCTTTCAAACGAAAAAAGAGGGTGGTGGTATTTGTTTAGCTGTACTGAAAAAATATGGGGCGTCGAGAATGAAGAGGTGAAAGTCGGCGTGTGAGGAATTATGGCTCTCTATAGACTAAACAACAAGCTAGAATAAATATTTGCCCTGCGTATATTCCCCCACCGATTTCAAAAGATTACTTAACAACTTTTCTCAATAATCTCACGGATGTCGTCAGCAATAAAATATCAAACGGCTCATTTACCCTATTGGTAGGTGATTTCAACCCTACTAATATAGCAGGGAGACGATAGGCGATCCAAATGTGTACATCCCGAAGCCAAATAACGGGACTATCGAAAACATGTTCATAGACGAAATTACGTTCAATATTCCTAAACAATGTAATTGTATTTTAAACGATAATAATCGTATTTTGGACTTGGTGCTTGTAGAGATAATACTAATAACGTAAAGGTGGTCGAAGCTTCGCTGCCTTTAATTGGATTGGATTCTCATCATCCTGCCCTCGAAATACTTATTCACAGTCTGGACAATATAAAACCATGCAGTCCAGACGAGTAGCGTCACCAAACTATTCCAAGTGCGACTCTGACGCCATCAACGAAGAACTCACGCATATATTTATGACATAGATTCCATAGTTGACAAGTTTTACGGCATAGTTTTGCCCATAATTAAGAAGCACATGCCATATCGAATAGCAAATTCAGAAAAATATCCGGTGTAGTTCAGTACAGCCTTAATAAAATGCCTAAAGGAAAATGCGAAGTATCACAAAAAATACAAGCAGTATGGTAATCCCCTTGATGGATAACATATGAACTTCTAGGAGACCGTTGCAATACAATGATCAAAGGTTCTTTTCTAGCTTTACAAAAACGCAGCTTCTCATTTATGCTCAAACCCTAAGTTCATCTGGTCTTATGTTAATGGTCTCAAAAGAAATACAAATTTCCTTCCTACTCAGATGACTCGAAGTGCCAAGACTACCAGAGGTGGCCAAGAGATTTGTGACCTATTCTCAGAGCACTTTCAGTCAATGTACGATGACATCTTCACCAATTTGACAACCAAGTCATCCAATGTCAATAATACAGCTCTCCATAGTTGCGATAACAGTCTGACCATCAGCTCACTCACTGTCAGCTAATACGAGGTAGAAAGCTCCAGATTGGAGCAACAAAGGGTTTTCTTAGATAATCTTGACAGGGTGCTGAACCATATTGATAATGTAATTGTGATGGGTGACTTTAATCAAAATTTTGTCGACTGGGAGTTTAACGATGACTGTAATCACACAATTCCTAATAATCATAATAATGATTTAGGTCGTTGTCTGGTGGACTTTTTTTTTTATATGACAGGGTGACAAACGAGCACACAGTCAACCTGATGGTAAGTGGTTGCTGTGGCCCATAGGCATCTACATCTATCTTCAAAAGAGAATCCTGTTAGCCAAAGTAAAATACTCATTGTCGCAATGTGTTCGCAATATGTGTTATGTATGTGTTGTGTTTAAAAATACTTCTGCTTAATTTGTGTTTATGGAAAATCTTATATTTTTAATTTATATAGAAAAATATTTACGTTAATTTCAGCCATGCTGTAGTATATTAAAGCTGCAGCACGAATGAGTTAGATCAAACGAGGAATGACAACGCTTGCACAAAACACCATAGTTCTCGCAATTCACGAGTGCGGTGGATCTTTATATGTGATTTGACATGTACATGCACAATGTGACAGTGTGCGTGCCTGGCGGAGCGGACGTACGCTCGCGACTGATTGCTTCGCCAGGCACGCACACTGCCACACTGTGCATGTACATGTCAAACCACATCCAAAGGCCGACCGCGCTCGTGAATTGTAAGAACTATACCGTGAAATAGCAGCGTGACACTGTGTTTCGTGTACTGAATAAAGGGAATTATTTTTACTGGCAACGAGGCATTCTTCATGACGAGACATGACGTGATAACGCATTCTTATTTTTATTCTTAATCGCTGTTTGGTAGATATAGACGTTTTTGGCTACAGCAAACGAAAACTGTCAGGTGGAATATAGCATACACATATTATGTACCTAAGTCATCATTACTCCAAAAAATGCAAGAATCAAAGATACAAATATCTAAAGTAATTATTTTCAATAATTACGGGTCCTTCAGTAGCAAGCTGATACCGGTAAGCAAAAGGTAAAAGTGGTACCTGGTAAGAAATGCATTCAGTAATTTTATTGCCAAAGAAGTAAGAAATTTCACATTAAAGCCCTTGTGTCTGAGAGCTATGAACATAAATAAGCCTAAGATATAAGTGTATCTCGAAAGCTACTGGAAGTGGGACAAAACCATAAAATATAAATTGAATAGATAGATAGTAAACTAACTGCACTGATCGAGCTCGGGATGGGAGAAAGACATAAATCGTTACGGCAATCTATTTCTAAGCTCTGACGCGAAAGTCCGCTGGCAATTTCTTTAAAGAGAGTCATTACCTCATTGAGACAGGCAGCGAGGCAGGCCTCTTTCGTGGAGGTGTAGATTATAGTATTGTCCAGACCCCGAAGCGCTTTGCCAGGTACTCGCTCGAAGGCCCACGGGCGAAGACAAACGCTCTCGGTCCGAACTTGCAGTTTCACCATGTAGTACGTATTTACCGCACGCTGTATAATTCAAAACAAAAATTAGTATTTCAATCAATAAATAGCCGAGCATAGGTTTATATATAGAACTTTGTTGTTATCTTCATAGTTTTATTTTTATTCGAGCGTAATGCACTGTTCGTGAGATACAGTAGTTCATACACTGTATTTATAGAACAAACCGCTGATTAGACCTGAAAGCGATTAAACGATCCCTTCCCGCACACTTACTGTCTATGAGAAAATATGTGAGGCTGTTACCCCGAGGCTGTGACCGATTTAATCTACATTGCTAATCCAATCTTGAAATCGTACTAATTGGTGAGTCAACGATAAATTTATGAAAGCCATGAAGAGGCTTTGCAGCAGATTTGCGTGCTTAAAAGGTGTTGTAGTTGAGTAAAGTTAATAACGTTAAGCTTTATAACAAAATTCATTTAATATAATTAAAATTAACGTATATTCGTTGTGAAAACCGCGATATGCATTTTTTGATTTTAAAGAATAGTGTGACTATTGTTATAATGAGTTACCTGTGGAGTTGCCATGGGATTGTTCGCTTGTGTGTCATTCTGAAGCAAACAACGGGTTTCTTGAACCGGCGTCAATGGATTGAGCACGAAACTGCAAATATGATTACGGGTAAGAATTTTAAATATCTAAAAAAATATATGTACCTAAATTTAACATACCATAGACATTATACAATACAATTTGAAAGCATTTTAGCGGAAATTAACACATAATTTGCCATGGGTATGTCATGGCGTAGTCAACCCGTCACTTCTTTTGAACCCGTAGGTATCATAAAAGGTAATTGTGATTGGTGACTGTGAAAAGTGAAAGGTTATTAAACCTCATGGCCTCCAATACATGGGGGCCTTGTATGTGTAAATAAAGCACTCAAATCGGCGACAGATTGAAAAATAAATCATCATATAACATAATCATCATGGATCGTCAATACACCTGCTAAATGCGGCAATTATGATAAATACTTACCATCTTATTTAGTTATTATTATACTGTTAAAGTATGTACATATGTGTAAAAATTTGTTTCTTCTTTCTTTTATGAGCTGCTTTCCTCGACTCGTGATAATGTAGTAGACATTATAAAAATAAATGAACAGGTATAACAAGTATATTAGCTACACGGTCAGTTCCACTTTCGTAGCTACTGTATAATAAATATACAATTAATGCTTAGCTGATTAAGTACAAAGAATCCTCATTTCAAGATTTGAATAGACATTCCATAAATTTAAATTTATAATCACATTTTTAATAAGAATTCAGAGAAGTTTAATGAGCAATATATTATAATCACGGTGTTTGGAATGCACCTCAATTTGTTTTGAAAAGTTGTTCATGTCCTAACACGATTACGATCGTTGTAAAACTGGTGGTGACAGGCATATACCTTGTAGTGATGATCTCTGATTAAAATCTATCTTCCAAAAATTATTAATTTTTCAGTTTTAGATGTATGTGTTTATGTATCTCATAAAAGCACATTAGATCTTTACAAACACATAAAAGAATTGGCAAGCTTTTAAGCAGGCAATCAAAAATACATTACTTGCAACTGAAAAAAAATGCTAATAGACAATTACTGAAATAAACTGAAATGTGGTCCAAACTAAATTATGTTAATGATTTCATAATTTTCTATGAAGACGACAACTTTCGAATAATTAAAAGCTATTCTGGAGATATTATACGGAACGGATGTGCGCGCTAATATTCACCTGTCCAAATATTTTAATATTTTACTTGGTAGAGCAAGATCGGGGAAGGGCCACATAATCCGGCGTAAAATAGCAATGTAACAGATTCTATGCTCGTTTTAGGAAGTGATAGAACTAGAAACCCTTTGTACTGTTAATGAGGCTCCTAATACTTATTAATGACAATGCATTTACATTTTGATTCATAATTAGGTAGTGTCAGTAGTGTCTCAGTGTGTATTGCCACAAGATCCACTTAATACAAGATGGGCTGTGTGATTTTTAAGAACGCGCCAACTAGCGGTGCAATAGCTGCTCGTACCCATCACAAGGTAGATGAGCTGGTGAACGCTAAGCCCATTCATATCCTAGCATTAGTTACGCATTCCCATCCTTTGTTTGTGGGCTTTCGGTTTGGAAAATTTGGATGGATTTTATGCCAAAAGCCGGTCGCTAAAACCTCTTTCGTTATCAGAGTTTACCCCGTGAAGGTGAAGTTAGTAATTGAAAAAAAAACATGGTCTATTCATCCCTTCCTTTTTATCAAACCACGCGATAGCAACGTTATATTAAAAATTTTAATTAATCAGCTAGTGATATTTTCTATTCTATCACATTTACCTCAGGTTCCAATTTATTTTAATTAAGGTGCTTATGCTCTAGTTAAAAAAAAACTGCAAAGTAATGAATAAATGGTTAACAACATGAACTATATACATTCTTAGTATTATAATTCTAGGAATTAGAAAGGCAAATCAACGTCCAGAAACAGTTTTAACTCGAGGAACGCGATGTTAAGCCTAAGCCGATGTCGCGGCGTCTGCATTTATTTTCTAATGACACAGAACAGCGCGTTACACTTAATACTTGCAGCCACATAACGGAGCCATTTACCGTTCCTATCTACGCCAGATATTTTGTATTTTATTCTAATTCCATGCAAAGATACAAAGCTATAAATATATTGTTTTCTCTACCACTGTATTTTAAGACGTTTAGATGTAAAGGAGTTAGATGTAGTCCGTGATCGATTCAGTATCGGTACTTAAATTGTACCCAAATACCGAAAGGATAGTGATTTTTTTTTTT
>DWHP01005197.1:0-12073 GCA_018247895.1 Parnassius honrathi
CCTTTGATGTTGCAAGCAACTTCGGGGAGCGATCCCGGCGTGCCGAGATGTTTAGCCCTGTATGAAGCGACTTCTGGCCATGTCAGCAACATGTGAGCTTCCGTTTCTTCATCTCCCATGCATACTCTGCACAGGGGGCTATCAGTAACACCTATGGAAAACAAATGTTTGTTAAAAGAGCCATGTCCTGTGATAGCACTTATTACTATCCTGAATAGGTTGTTCGGTCTCATTAGAACCTTATATAGAGTAGTAGTATTCATACACTGTCACTACATGTTTAATAAGTTTCTTCAATATGACGTAAATATGTACTGCTGGACATTATCCTCTTCATGTTAGCTTGCTTGTTACTATCATATTAGACACATATGTTATTTAACCTTATGAAACATTATTTCCAGGTTGCAGGAACGTTGGAATGAGTTTTTCCCATACTTATAATAAATATAATAAATAAATAAATCTTATTTTTTACATCTTACATTTCACCTTTTAACTGACATTGTAGTGGATCAATTACATTAAACAATCATGTTTTTATTTTCAGCCTAATGAGTGACATGACTGAATATTACCGGAAGAATTTTGTGGAACTGACTTTGGACCAAGTGATGTCTTTAACATACTGCGCATGCTATGATGACGACAGTGATTGCTATTACCGAGGACTTTTCATTAGACTTACCGAGGTAATGCACATTTTGTATCTATTATCATCATTGTTGCTAACTGTGTGAGAATATCCACTACCCCATATCATCCCGTGGGTTTTGTTAAAGGCGATTGAGGAATACTGAAACAGAAAATGTGCAGCAGCATCTTCCTAATAACAACTCAAAGTTATTAACTGCAGTTGCCAACCTGCAAGCCACGTGTGGCGGCTATGGCAAAATCCCCTCTGGGACAATTTATGGGGGATAGCCTCCCCCATAAATTGTTCAGCAGTGGATTTTTATAGGCTGCAATAATGAATGACGATGAGTATTATGTTATCTTTCATATTAAAGTGTAAGTTTTGTCAAATTTATTTATTATTTATTGCATTACTAACAATGGGTGAACCTAATGCCTGAGTCGTGAGCTATTATGGCAGGAAGGACGCCAAAGAAATTCAAATTGAAGAATAATAGGTTTTTATCAGATCTTTTGTTGTTGAGCAACGCCCAAACGATCGAGTCGGAGAGCTGAAAGAGACAACTGCATCTCGACATGAGTATACCTATGTAAAAATAGACAAAATCATCATCTCATACTTTCGTTATATGATTACATAAGTATGTCTTTTTTATGAAGGTGGTGGTTACTTCCCATGTGTTTATAAAATAAATTTTCTAAACATTTTGCAAGTTCCGCTGGTTTCTTGCTGGTTCTTCCCAGGACAGAAGTATTTTTCAAACTAGTGGTGAAATAATTAATGACTTTCAATAAGAATTACTTTTAATCTATATCGAATAAAAAATATTTTATTCTATACTATTCTATGTTCGTTGTATATACTGGATATCTGATATGGGCGATATTGTATTATGTATTTAGGTAGTGTAGTAGTTTTTTAGATAAAGCATTTATGGAAATAATACATTCCGTTCATTTATAATATTACAAAACTTAATAACATAGCAATAATGGATATAAATTGTTTCGTAAAAAATTTGCTAAGTGTCATTATCCAAGCAGAAGAAAAACACTGGCCCCACACAAAAAGTTTCTGTATGAGGCACGAGTCAGGAGTGACTCGTACGTTTGTAAGAATTAAATTTCTGGATGTGTAACCTCTAAATGTTTATTTAAATTTTTCAGAAAGACATGAATTTAGCAGAAGTTTTCCTGGTTGATACAGGTGAAGTACAAATAGCACCAATAGTAAATATCCAGCCACTAGCGCAACATTTTTGTCAAAACCCTCCCTACGCACGGTGCTGCCACCTAGCGGGGGTAAGTTTTCACAAAGCAATTCTGTGATTTTAAAAATTTCACATTGTTCAATATATTTTCGGTGTGACACATGGACGATTACATGGCTTTATTGACTGATGTACCTCTAACTTCTGCACCTCGGTCGCATCGTAGTTGGAGCCAATATTTGTAATCTTTGTTGTATTACCAATGTGGAAATATTCATGTTGTGCGATAAACTTTAATTTAAAAAAATTATCAGGCACTTGTTTATTTTTTTTAGTTTCTTTCTTTTGTTTTGCACTGAATCGAAGCCTACGTTCTAAAACTTCTGCACCTCGGTCGCATCGTAGTTGGAGCCAATATTTGTAATCTTTGTTGTATTGCCAATGTGGAAATATTCATGTTGTGCGATAAACTTTAATTTAAAAAAATTATCAGGCACTTGTTTGTTTTTTTTAGTTTCTTTCTTTTGTTTTGCACTGAATCGAAGCCTACGTTTGATACGTATTGTATAAGTGTTGCGTCAATGAAGGCCAGGCAAAAACTGCATATCTCTCTCCTCGTTTGGCTTTCTAACTCGCAGCTAGTAATGTACAGATACAAGAATTACATGTATTATTTATTTTTTAGATAGACTTATTTAACTACACTGATAAGGACATGCCGGAAAAATTTGAGGAATTTTTGAAGGTGTACATTGGCACGCCTTGCAGCATTGAAGTAGACGATAAGTAAGTATGTACTGCATACCACAGCGAGTGAAAAACAAACTCTTATTATGTTTATTTTACTGCTGTTAAATATATAGTTATTAATACTAAATAAATAAATTAATTGGTTGTGTAGTTACGGCGTAAGATAATCCACTAATGCATAACATCCTGGGAATATCGTAGGAGACGAGAAAGGGGAAAAAAACAGGAGATTGGCGGCAGAGTATTCTTAACAATAACAAAATAAAACTGCGTTTGCCACCCGTCTGCCAAGCGTGATCCCTGTAAGGTAATCTATGTCATATTTGTTAGTGGCCTTTCAATGAGTTTTGGCGGTAAATTGATCGTCGACGGATTGTTGCTCCTGTTTTATCGCTTAAATAATAGTTTGTAGTGGATTTTGATTCGTAAAAGTGATGCGATTTTGTGAATTAAGTGTCTGCGCGTCTAAACTATTAGAGAAAATGACGAAACAAATGCTTCGATCTTGATATAAGGTTATTTTGATCGCTTAGGCGCTTTATGAACTTGAGTGACTGTCGTCATCAACTATCCGCTGGGTTAAGCGGTCGTCAAAATCTCCCAAAAACTAGACAATGGGGCGCATCAGCATATTGTGAAGAAAATATTTATGAAAATGAAGATCCCGAAAGAAATGATAGGCTCAGAAGGGCTAGAACTCAGAGCCATAAAGCCAGTTAAATTAAAAAATGGCCTTTCAATGATGTGTGTCAGGATCGTGCCAAATGGAAGTCTGTAGTCTGCCTACCGCTCTGGGTGACAGGCGCGATGGTTTATATTATGTTAGTTTACTTTCAATGACTGATGCGCAATGCTGGGCACAGGCCTCCTCTCATTTCTGAGGAATTTTTTTAAAGGTCATTTTACAAATTACAACTCATTTAGTTTTAACTTATTTGGAGTTCGGTTAACATAGAGCAACAAGGGCTACCGGTGGACCGGAGGGGAGAATTCATAGCATTTTTCCCCGATAAAAAACTGTCTGTCATTTTTTGCCGGGGGAAATCTGCGCACATAGAAACAATCGCCTGTCACTACGAAATTCGTACATGACAAATCAATAAACCAACAATTTCACACACACGTAGATACATTATATCAGTATCGCTTGTTGAAAGCGACAACTCTGATACAGATTCGGATCCCTCGCTCGACCGATCTGCATATTGTTTGAGGGAAGTGGTTTGTGTTGGTAAATAAATCTGAAACAAGACGACTGTTATTATTGTAATTTTTAAGTTTAGATAGAAGTAAATAGCAATAATGTGATTAAAAGTTTCCTATAAACGCCATCTTTTGTTAATTAAACGTGACAGATCTATTTTTGCAGCACAAAACTGAACAATTCGGCATTTTTGTAGAACGTCGAATCAGCCGTGCAACTAGATATAGTGAGCAGTGCGATTGCAACTAACTAGTTTTATTGTACGCATAGGACTCTTTGGACTCATACTTTGAAAGAGGGAAACGTCTGCGTATAGCTACTCCCCTCCAATCCACCGATGGCCCGTGTTGCTCTATGCCGGTAAAGGAAGTAACCCTGAGGAAATTTTTGTATAAATATGTTTCGTTGGTGAGTCTAGATAACTCAAGACTCTATTTACTAGAAACGAGGCGTTCCATCTCAGTTCTCAGGGGTGATAACGCATCTGCATTTTCACTCTTATTTGAATTCTCATTGGTACCAAATGTATATTTTTTGGGCCACATGCATCCCGTAACCATCAAGTGGTGTGAAACGTGTGTAGATGTCCTTTTGTATTGATAACTATAGGAGTTGTAAGAGCACAGAAGATTTTTTAGTCAAAAGGTGGATTATAGTAACTTAAGTCAGGCTAGTAAGAAATTCTTGTAGTTGTGATGTGTATCAAGCTCATCTTTATTGTACAAAATATTTCAAGTAGTTAGAGCTCACTGTATGTCACTTTCAAATGTACAATAATATATTTATTAAACACAGATATATCTCTCTACAGACTATTTAAAATCACAAAAAATTTGCAGCTCATTCAGTCAATCTGTCAGTAATTATTTGACACCAACATTTTAAAATTCTTTGGCAACAATCTCTACTCTGTGCGACTGTTTGACATTGTCTGTATGAATATAAACAATAAATAATTTATTTAATGTAATGTATTTGTAACACAAATTATATATAAATTTTATCTTTGTGCACACCTCCATATAGACTTTAACTGTGCCAAATCTCCAACTCCTCCGTGCGCGCAAAATACGTATAGTCTGATTTTTCATTCCGTAGAATTCGGATAGCTATCATTTTTTGACATATCAGAGATTACAAACCTTTTTGGCCGGGCACATTTTTTAATTTCAACACGAGTCTGAATGTCTGAGTCTACATACATTTTATTTGTTAGTGAACGTATCCATTATATTAAGTGCGGTGCTCCACATTAAAAGTGGTTTTACGGCGAGTGATAAATACGTCCGTTTTCATTACAAACAGTGAAAAACGCACGAGTAAAGATCACATATTTTTATTAAAATCTTTAATCATCATTAATACCTATACTTATCACCATTTTCATCATCATCATCGCTGACATGAATTATTAAAGAGTCTGCGCTGTGTCAATCAAATGGTCGAGAGTGCACATCTTATCTTCTTTGCTTGTATGGCTGATACATTCTTGCCATTTATCAGGAGTAACATTACTTATACTTTCCAGTAATAGTTTTTTAACTTCCGCCATTTTAAAAATTCTGTTGTGTCTTGTGACATGCCCCTTCGCTTGAGCCCACACCAACTTAATAGGCTTGAGCTCACGTGGTGGTATGGGGGCTGTCTAAGCACAGTAATGCCTTGTGCTGCCGCCATGTCGTCTACAATACACTGTTGGTGTTTGTATTTCTCCTGACCCACCATTTGCAATAAATTAACTTTTAGCATTTTTTCTTCAAAATTAAATTTTTTGAAGTCAACCACGCTTGGATATCACATTTTCTCCTTACACTTGTTAGTAGTACTTTTGCGACCTTCCTCGAATGATAGGGAGCATTATCCAACTACTACCGAGTTTGGTTTTGATTTTGGAAGTATTTTTGTGAACTACTCCTCAAATACGTCACCAGTCATCTCCTTGTGGTAATCTGCCATGCCTTTTTTACCTCAAAAACCAATAAGCCATCTTTCAAAAATCCTTCTTCGCTCCCTATATGATTAACTACAAGTCGCCTCCCTTTGCCTGTAGGTGCCTTAAGCCCTGTTGTCAAGCCATCGAAAGCTTGTCTTGAAGATTGAATGTTGGTATCACACCACACTTTATTGACGGTATGTCCTGAAAATAAAAATGTATTTAATATTTCACTTATACATGAGGACAGTTATATGTGCATATAAATTGAAAAATATTACCTATAAATATGGATTTCTTTATTTATTTATTCATTTTGGCAACAGACAGGAGACAATCATTTTTTGGACGCACTAGAAATCTTAGCGGCCCGCAATAGTATATAATACAATACACAATATTATATAAAACAAAAATATACCAATTTATTATTATATATAGCCTATAGATTTTTTGAAATCCTAAACGGAATCAAGAAATGTGAAAATAAATTGTTGTTTTATTATTGTTGTTCAGATAATTACTTTGGTAATGTAATATTTAAAAAATAATTGTCTTAGAGACGTGCCAGCTGGAATAAAATTGTATCAAGTTAACCTGAGTTGACATTCGTATAACCCGATTTTGAACTCGAGTTGCGCAATTCAAATTAGCAGAACGAAACTGCGTCAATTTGTCACATATTATTTTTATAATTGTTCTTCTATCCAACACTATTATCATTACTTAATATGTTTTGGTTTATGTATCGACAATATTCATAAAATTATACCACTCTAACGTTATGACGTAAGCCTTATTGCTATAATTAATTTGACTATCAGAAAGTACACTTAATGTAAATTGATATTACATAATAAACATATGACGTAATATGAATTTATAATAATATCACATAATATATCAAAAAACTGCTCAAATTAGTAAATCGATTTCATCACTAAATTTTAGACAGACACTGCAATAACCATGTGATAAGGATGCGAATCGAGTACAATTTTGGGACTCGAGCTGCTCGGGTCAATTTAAGTTAGGTTATGTATTGATGTCATTCTAGATGTACACGAATTTTCGAGTAAATCGACTATTTACAGTCCATGCATCGAGTAAAAGTTTATCACTAGAGTTAAAAAGTATCGATTATTTTAGTTTACACCATTTTTAAATATGCACCTTTATTAAATAAGTAATATGGGGCAATATGAAACTAAATGAAAATATTTATTTTTTATAGTATTTCCATGTTCTTTTCCATGTTGGAGTATTAAAAAACCAATAAACTGCTTTTTACGTAACTTACAAACCACTTTCTTCACGATATTCTTTTTTTTTCAAAATATAGCCACACTGACGGTTTTTGCTCCGTTGTTTCATTGTTAACCTTCATATTTAAAGAAAGTATATGTCAATCACCTTTTATGCACTGCTTATACGAAGTAAAAAATAAATAATCGGCAATGATAATACAATCACAATATTATAAATCAAACTAAGTTCATTGTTTACAACATGTCAGATGTAGCACCACCATTTGTATTAGCTGTTGTAGCACAAATGGGTCTGCTTGGTCGGGGAATGACCACGATCTCACAGAATAACAGCGTAAAATAGCAGCTAATAGTGTTTCGTAGGGTGTTTCCTATGGAGAGTGTAGAGAACTTAAGAACCTTATTCTGTAGACGAGACTTTCGATCTTAGTCTCAGGATCTAAGGAAAGACATCTTTTGATGCGTTCATAAAAATATGTATATGTTGTGTTTAAAACGCGGTTGATAACCAAGTTATATGACTGGTTATTTTTGCAGACATCAGCAAAATGTTTAAATATATCGCTAGTTTTTGAATTATTAGTTATCAATATTTTATACTAAATAGTCGATTTTTTGATTAATCGATTTTGGATCGACATGCACACTTTTTGCTTATTTACTTAATTATCAATGGCTAAATGTTGGCGCGACTACTAACGCCATCTATCGATGCACCGGGACACCACACTTTTATCTACGAATCAGAGCTCATCATTGTCGGCGACCAATCACAGCACGTCGTTCAATTAGTTATAAGATCTGTTTTAACTTTTTATTTCATTACCTGATGCACACTGTTAGAAATAAGACGAATTAAATATAACCAGAAAAAGGTTCAATAAATCAATCATTGAAGAGCACCTGCCTCCCGTTTCTGTACATAGATGAAGATACATATTTTGAGTACCGTCACAAGATCTTCAAGTCTTTATTAAATGTTTTTGTTCACAATAATATGGAAATTATTACGTCACCGCACTGACTTTTTAACTTTTTATAATTATTAAACATAGTCTTGTTTGCATATAATAATTCAACAAAACAACGTATTCTTTATTGATACTTAAATAATATTGTAGACTGTTTTGGTATATTTAAAACTATGTTAATGTATAATTTACTTTGAAAAAATATCCCGCGGGATTTTTTGCTGGTTCTTCCCAGGAAAGAGGTTTTTTACCAAACTAGTGGTAAAAGTAAAAAATGACTTTCAATAAGATTTACAAGTAATGTATATTGAATTAAAAAAAATTATACTATTGGCGAATGTGAGGCCTAACATCATGCGCCAATAACGCAGCTTCCTTAAGCTAATCTTGGTACTTTATGTATGGGGTAAATGATGGTTATACCATTTTTATCTTATGGCTTTCATGGGAAGAGTTGAGGTGACGCATTTAGCTACGCAGTCACCATGGGATAAAATTAGTCGTGTTATTAGTGAAATTATTTTGGATTAATTGACGTATTTTGACTTACACTATGTCCATGTAGAAGAAAGTTACATAAATAAAGAGTTGTTACGTATTTTATTTAATATATATTCCATAACTTCATGTTTTAGAAGTTGGTAGGGCTCCTTTTCTGCCTAGGAGTATTATTGGGTAGCTGCACACTCGTACTCTGTTGTCAAGTAATAGTGCCTATATTCCGTACGGAAAAAAATGGGATTAGAAGTGGCGAATTATCAAGCACGTACCGTCAACATGCACAGGTATCAATAGCGAAAACTCAATAATAATCGTATAAAGTTATAACGTTATATTATTCAATTATCTGGAAATTGTCTACTAAATTTGAAAATATTTGAAAGGAATTATATACTCAAGTACATTAATTTTAAATTAACATTTATATTTGCTAACGCACCTTGGATTCGCCTTGGTCATCATTACAGCCATTTAAAAGTCCACTGCTGAACATAGGCCTTCCCCTAATATTGCCTTGGGTATCTATTAATGTGGCGTTATTAAGTCTTAAGTCATTAAAGAACAGTTATTTCATTATATATAATATTTAGTTTGCATAAAATTTAGCCTAGATCACTTCTGAAATAATTCTCTATATGTTCATGAAGTTTAGTTACTATCGGTTCAGCTATTTCTGATGGTTACTCATGACTCGATGGCATGTACATTTTTAAACAAAAATAATAAAAAAACGTCAAAAATTATAGTGAAAATAACTCTCAGAACGCGTCGAAGCTCTCAGAACGCACTAATTATCAAAACTGGATTGATGTTTTTTTAGGTTAAGGTATTTCGTTATCATTGAATCTAATGACAAGTTGAACTGAAATTTTAGAACGTACGAAAGACGTATATCGCATCGTAGTCTTTTTGTAGTCTTTACAGGCGGGTGTGAGTATAGATAGTGATAGTGTGGGATCGAGAGGTGAATAGAGGACGAACGCCATATTTAATCCCATTTGTTAACCGCACAGCTAGTAACACTGGTATGTTCTGTCTGAAAGGTAAAGAGATTCATTGAGGTAGTACATTTAAGTCTTGTATTTGTTGTCACTGGCTCTCTTTACCTTTAGAGGCCACAACGCTTCTGTAGCCTATTTTGTTTAAAGTTGTTTGCAGGTATTTATGGACTGCAGTAGCCAATTACACCCAAATAATTTTTTGCGGCCCATTTTTATGTTATGTATTTATAAATATCCTACATATGTCTAAAACAAAGTAAATACATTTTAAGTTTCTGTTAAACTAAATCGAATTGTGGTTCTATAATATTAGATTGTAAATTAATGTTTAATAAAAAAGTCCCGCAGGGTTTCTTGCGTTTTCTTGCAGGACGGAGGATTATTCGAACCAGTTGTAAAGCGTAAATGACTTTCAATGGGTATTATTGCAAAATTTTACACTGAATAGAAATGATTCTTTTTTATACTAATTTGAATTTCGTAATAAATATTCAAGTGTTATAATTGTCAATATTTTAACATATTCATAAAATTAAAGTCCTGGTAGGTTAGAGGCTTGAAACAGAAACAGAAACAGTTTTATTCAATATAGACTGTAAATAATACTTACTGGAAGTCACTTTTTTCATTTACCACTAGTTCGAAAAAGAACCTCTGTCCTGGGAAGAACCAGCAAAAAACCCAGCGGTACCATTAAAAACAGTAAGAGCTTACAATCATGCGTGCTACAATTAACCACACAAAACAAATTAGAAAGAGCATATTAGCTTTATAAGTTCCTAAACACGCGAGATGAGTGAATGCCGTTTCTGCTGGTAACAATAACATTATTTGCGGATTTGGGTGCCGATTCACCACGTGTTTGGTGGTGAAAGAAATTTCGTGAGGAAGTCAGCAAGACTGACAAACAAAATAAGTATTTCAAAGACATGTGAAGTCCGCCCACATTATTTTACACTCTTTCTTCATTAAAACCATCTCCAGGCATTTTGAGCCATATTACGTATACTTTAATTGACTGACTTAAAAGTTATTTGTTTTTCTTTATTATCGTGGTATCAACGTAAAATAGCGGAATAATCTTGCTGAATTTCAAGTAACAAGATCCGGAGTACCTGTTTATTGGTTTAAATACATTCCCTTTCCGTGTAGGGTATCAGAGCTGACAACGAATCAGTATTTCGATTTAAATTGAGACTAGTGACGTACTTTTTAAGGACCGCTACGACTTAGGGACCTTCAAGAACAGAGCTTACTCCTTTCTAAAAGGCTGTAACGCACCTGCAATCCTCCTGGCGTTGCGGTTGTTCATGGGCGGCGGTAGTCACTTACCATGAGGTAAGCCGCATACTCGTGTGCTCCCTCTTCTATAAAAAATGCATGAAACGGACTATAAGCTCGTATGTTACCCTAACATCTAGAGATTACTAAGAATTGATTAAAAATATTATACTTGTAGACAGTTTTGAATTGATCGGATGCGTAGAATAATTTATCATCGTGTATTAAAAATAATTACAATAGTTAAACCAAAAAAACAACTAAGCGTCTTCAGCTTTTGTTTTCTTTTATACTGCGAGATTAGAAAATTTGTACTAGTTTATTTCAACACGACATTTGTATGCCTTATGCGCAAAGTGCATAGGTATGTTCAACTAACACCTAAAACTCAAGAATCTAACGTTTTGTCGCATGAAATCGTATCTAACATTCATATTGAACGTATAAGTGATACAAAAAGCACGTTATAAGAAAGATAAACGGTTTTTGAACTTATAATTATTATTTTTTAATCGATTAATTGATATATTTACATTAAAAAGTGGTTTTAGTAGCTTGTAGTGTAGATTTTTACCAAGTCCGCATGATAAACACGATAACTTTTGAAAATATCGATCGTTCTACTCAATCTATTTTTTAATCTCTTCGTCTATCATGTAGGCAACCATGGAAGGGAAATGGCAGTTTAATTTTATTTTATATAGTTATAATTTTTTTTCTGCTGAGAAATTCCGAAAAGTTCGGTGTTTGAGCTGCCTTGTAGTAGTATATTTTACTTAATACACTTTGACTCCCACCGGGTCTGGCCACTGTCGTGAGTGGATATATTGTTCGTTTACAGCAGCGCATGATGAAAAATATCGACCGCTATAAAAATACAAAATATTCAAAAAACCAAATTTGATAAATACTTGGCCAAGGTAGGATATTATTATAATTTTTAGAATCACAGATTTTTATTACAATATATTGTTGCGCTAACGTACGTAGGATTTATACATACATATAACTTACACGTTTTGGACTTTATGGAGTGACCTGAAGGTGTACTTTTGTATCTGCCACTGCAACTCCTCAAAGAATAGAACTAGGTGTGCCGAGAATGTGGTCGTTATGTTAGTTATAATGAGACCTTACCTCCGAACTTGATACAGTGACCTGAAGATGTACTGAGGTGAACTCTAATGGAACTCCTTGAAGAGTAGAAATAGGTGTGCCGAGTTTGGCCTCGTTTTGTTAGTTATGATGAGACCTTACCTCCGGACTTGATAGTGAACTTTTTTTTTTCACAAAAATAGTCAGAACGTAATTTTCGCA
>DWHP01005198.1:0-12073 GCA_018247895.1 Parnassius honrathi
CAATGACGATTACAGTTCAAAGTTCCTCTACTAACTACAATTAACACGATATTTTCCGGGCGATATCAAACCGCCGCATACAACTAGACGACACAATTAATAGCAATAAGGTTAAATTAAGCATGATCTCAAACAAACGCCCAGTCACACAGACAGACTAGCACGATGTCGGCCGAGCTATTTAACAGATTTTAGCTTCGCGACCCGACGTAATAAGCGATGCCGAGTAAGTCGACCAAACAATAGCTCACGGGCGTTCACTAGCGGAATTCGCCGAGACCAGAACAGACCGCCCGGCCGTCGCACGCCGCAGGGATCCCTCCCCGCGCCCCGCTAACACCGGATCCCAACGGGCGCAAACAATCATAGCCAAGAACACTCAATCAAGTCACCTTTCAAACAGAAATAAACTAAATCTAAATCAATTCATCCCTTTGGGAGCTACATGCCGCAGACAGACACACGACAAACGAGCACACAGTCCACCTGATGGTTAGTAGATACTGTGACTCATAGAAATTTCATTTACCTCGATTAAGAATCAAAATACAGATGCGTTGTCACCCCTGAAAACTAAGACGGAATGCCTCGTTACCAGTAAAAGTCTCCAGTTCTCTAGACTCACCAAACGAAACACAGCAGCAGTAAGGGGAAATAGTAAAAATACCTCAGACGGCTTAGCAAGATCCTCCGTGATGCCGAAAATATTGCAGCATTAATTTTGAAATAAATATATGGTAAGTTGAGGATTCTTGTTAAGTACTGTGTGAGACCAAAACACGATTCCGTTAAATTTTCTCGATAGAAAAAAAATCCAAAATTACCTCCAAACTGAACAATAAACCGCTGGTATTAATAAAATACTTTACATTAGATCATGAAACTTTGCATACTAACCGAACTAACTATAAAGCAGGGCTTATGTTTTTTATTTTTTTTTATTAACATTATTTTCACTGTAAAAAGAAATTACCTAAACTATCGACGTCTTGAAGTTAGTTTCCTTTCCTGCCGCCCGGTCAGTCGAGCTTCGGCCTTTGAATGGAGAAGTTGTGTCATTTACCATCACAATACACATTACGCAACAGGACGACGTAAAATTAAAATGGGAAATAACCGTAATAAAAATAAGTATTCATAAAATACTTTCAATTAGATCATGAAACTTTGCATACTAACCGAACTAACTATAAAGCAGGGCTTATGTTTTTTATTTTTTTTAAATTACCATTATTTTGACTGTAAAAAGAAAGTACTTAAACTATCGGCGTCTTGAAGCTTGTTTCCTGCCACCCGATCAGTCTCCATCAGTCCTATTAGTCCCGTTTCGGCTTTCGAACGGAGAAACTTTGTCGCTTACGATCAGAATACACATTACGCAACAGGACGACGTAAAATTAAAATGGGAAATAACCGTAAAAAAAATAAGAAGCGACTGGGTTGTCGTTAAGAAACAGGCATAAATATGATAAACCTAACGAAAGAAGTATCTAACGACCTATGTAATTACAGTATTAGTGATTACAAACATGTCGGTACATAGCATATGACGCGCGGGGTAGTGGGGGCGAAATTAGAATTTGAGCTCACTTACTATATCCCCTTAAGTATTAATTGTCTCTATACGTATCTCTTTCTAATCTCAATAAGCGAATTGGGACAGAGCAACTTTAAGCTTTTTCTTAACGTCAATTTTTATGATATGCTGGTATTGTTTATAACTTAAATAAATTGTCAAATCTCGAAAATACTTTTTTATAAATCTGTTGAGTAATTTTTTATAATCCGTGTTATATTTAGCAAAACTAAACACTTATAGAATAACCTGGATGTCTGTCTGTTACAGGATATTTTTTTCTATATTCCATGTAGATAATTGGTATTTTTCTATGTAAAATACTCAATAATGCGAGCATATTAATAATATGCAAGTAAGCTATGCTCGAAGTTTCTCTACGCGATAGATTTCGTGAAGGACATCCGCTGTAGAACCAGAGTGGACTGGGCGTATAACTTGAAGAATCGACAACTTATCTGTGGGAAAAATTATCGAGGGGTAGCCCCGTACCAAATAACTAAGTCTAGGGCAGCGACCCACTAGATGGAGTGACGACCTGGTGTGAGATTCAGGACTTCGATGGATGCAGGTGGCTCGGGATCGTAATTTATAGTATTCATTAGGGGATTCCTTCGTTCAGTAGTGAAGGGCTGTAATGATGAAGACGATAAATTTATATTTAGCTTAGTTTTTAAATAAAAACGTAAGTATACAGATACGATTGTTCTACTCAAGGGATTATTTTTAGATTTAAAAAAATTGAGTGTCGTGTTGGGTATTATAAAAAACTTTTGAAGCGGAATTTAAAATCGCTTTATCTATTATATTTCGTCGTTTTGCAATAACGTTTGTTCCATTAGGCAGAAGGCTTTTACAGCTTCATATGACTCAAAGCGTTATTCACAAAGTAGAGAGAGTAGGATTATGCATACCCTTTACCAGTTTTATTTCATAAACCTTGACATGTGATTTAAAAATAAACTTTAACTAACTAGTACTAAAATAAAAATGTCCTACTCTCCGTGATACAGTGCTAAGAAATAAATTGTTTTTTACATCTTTAGGTTTAGAATGTGCGTCAAGATCATCCGCGGATATATTATAATTATAGTTCTAAATATATAGTTCTAAATAAAAAATTTCCAGTACTGAGCTATATTTTATGTTCAAAATCTCTTAGTTTACAATATTTTTTTTGTAGAATAAGGATGACAAACGAGCACACATTCCACCTGATGGTAAGTGGATGCTGTGCTCATAGACATCTCCATTAATACTTGATTAAGAATACAAAACGCAAATGCGTTGTCACCCCTGAGGACTAAGATGGAATGCTTCGTTGCCTGTAAAAAAGGGTCCCCGGATCTCTACACTCGCCATACGAATTAAGCTACTATTTTACGCTGGTATTTTGTGTGAGTGTGGTCCTTCCCCGGTCGAGCCGACCCATTCGTGCTGCAACTATACTACTAATATAACTACAGCATGGCTCTACCACGTTTAAATTTCTGCAGACCGGACAAGAAAGGTAGTTAACAAGACCGTTCTAAATAAAAAGGGAAATCTTACTAGGCAATACAAAGATATATGTACGTACAAGTTCAAAGATACCATCGAAAACGGCGGTATTTGCCAGATTTAAAAAAAATTATAACATTTAGGCAAGTTATATTAAAAAAGTTTTTTTTTTAAATAATAACATTTTTATAATTATTATAAAATGAAGTTTTTCTGTTACTGTTATTGTGGAAGATACAGTACAGCATCCCGATCGGGCGGGGTTGTGGTTATATATTTTATATATATTATTATATGTATTTATTGTCTTATCGGCGTAGTTACAAAGCGTTTGGCAACGGCGCTGTAGGTGGTGGGTCCGAATTCCGCACATAACAATTTTATGACTTATGATTTATTTTTCAGGGTCTAGGTACTTGGAATAATAACTTATTAAACAAAAGAACAAAGTGAAATTTATGTATCTAAAATGTCTTCATGATATAAGGAAAAATCGTAACATGGAGTTCATTTCTAAAGATACTAAAAATACTACATTACTTAACGTTAACAGCAAAAGTTATATTACCTTTGTGGTACCAAATCCCCACGTAGCGCACATTCAGTAAGTGCAGAAAGAAAGTTTTCAAACCTAAAGATTTTAAGGTAATTTTCCCCTAAACTTTATATTTCAAAATAGAAAAGCACTCAGAAAATTTCCTGGAATGTGTAATATATAAGTTAGGTAAGAAACTTAGCTTGCAAAATGAAGTTTCAAATTACTTATAGGAAATTCTGGGAAGCCGCTCAAAGGTAGAATTTTTTCAAATAAATTAAGTTAGAAATTTCTTGTATAAAAGCTGTTTCTTATTAGATAATTAATAGAACCGAGCGCAGGCGTTACTTTGCGGAAAATTTTAATATTAAAGACGTTAAAATTAATTGGCTAATATCCACGTAATAAAATAAAATTATGTGTCCTCCCTAGTTTGAATAGTATCTCCCGCCCTCCCTCACTTGCATGGACTGTCCACGCCACTAATCCCAACACCGCTACTCCCAACATCATTACACTAGGAAAGTCACATGTAAACGAGTCATCCTCAGGTACAATAAAGTCTGTGGTGTTCGACTTCTAAGTGACTTGCTTAGCAGGGCACATCATTCGTGGCCATGTTATTTACTTTTTGCATAGGACACTCGTACTGGACTTCTGATTTTCTGAAAACGATTGTTGTGCCGGTACTGAAAAATAAAACAGGAGATTCGTCGGACATAAACAATTACAGACCTATCTCCCTGGCTACTACTATAGCGAAAGTGATGGACGGTCTGCTTGAGAGGAAGTTACAGGCATCCATTAATCTGTGTGATGCATAATTTGGTTTTAGACCGCAGCTATCCGCAGAAAGTGCTGTACTTTGTCTCAAGCATGTACGATACTACACAAATCGTAGGACACCTGTTATAGGCTGCTTTTTGGACCTATTAAAGGCCTTTGATACAGTTAAATACGATATACTTTGGAAGAAGCTGGCTACTGAAACTAATGACTTTCCTAATGACTTAATAGGTCTGTTTCAGTATTGGCACAACAATCAACAGAATCAGGTGAGGTGGGCAGGAGTGCTATCTGAAGCGTATGGGCTTCTCACAAATGCGTCAGGTCACGTGTCCCGATCGAAAATTCGTAAGACGGATAGAAATAGACAACGGTCGCGGCGTAGGAGAGGAAGTATCTCCCTCTCTTTCTACGGCGCGGCGAAAATGTATGCCTGCGCTTAATTTCTGAAAGATAAACTTTTTAGTGTAATATAAATTGTCATGTTTGTGTACGATATTCGTGCAAAATTATTCCTTAACCATTCCAAATTACAAAAATGCACAACGTTAATATTCAAGTTTTCACTTCTCCTGGCACTCTCGGAGTGCAACCCGTCGTTTTTTCTTTTTTAGCAAAGTAGCCTATCAAAATTCCACTGATTAATACAAGCCACCCCCATTGATTGCCTCATACCCCACGAATTCACCATTGTTGTCATGATTGACAGACGCGTTGGCAATAGCAGATTTTTGTTTTCTTAAGTTATCATCGGGAAGAAGCTGCTGCCCACCACCTGTTGACACCCACGGGTCAATATGGAATAGTGGATTCTTTTACATCACCACCGCTTTGTCAAAAATAAAGATTTTACAGAAAGTTTTTGACATTATTTATTAAAGTTAGGTGAGGATTCTACAAGAACTGTTTCCGTGACTAGTCTTCCGTGCTACAGTTCCTGTAGAATACTCATCTATGTATGTATGTCACCTGCGTAGTGATATGATAAATAATGGTTCGTAATAACAGGAGCCCCGATAGTGATATAAAACTTAAGTTATTTAGGTGCTTTGACGCCTTGAGAGAGATATTATTGTTATCTACTATCTGCTGGATTAAGCTGTCGTCAAAATCTCCCAAAAACTCTGGAATGTGGTATATCAACATAATATGAATAAATTTATAAACACATTATCATATAGGATTTTTTTATAACTTGACATTGACAAAAGTACAATCGTACTATTCCAATAGCGAAGAAAAAAATGAAACAAGTGACATATATTTTCAACTTCATTCCATCGATGTTGCTTTAGTAAAAGAAACACTCTCAGAAAATTGCCTTTATCTGCACCGTTCAGACGAATTTCATCGGTCCCCGCGTAGTTTGTTGAAAAATTGCTTCTCCGGCAAATGTATTGACGAAAGGTAAGCCTGATAATCCATCACGTTTTTGTGTCGGAGTAAAAATATTTTTCGTGGCACATGACGCATTGCTGTTTCATTTTACTTAATGATTACTATATAGCTGACAGGTAGGTTATGCGAAGCGTACACGCCTTGCTTTACTTACGTACGTTTACTTACACATATGTACAAAAAAAATTGAGTATATTATGACCCTTCTAAGACACATAATTTGAACCGTTCACCGTTTAGAGATTTTTATCTCGATCGAATTATATCCTCGGAAATTATCTTTAATCTAGTTTGGTTTCTATTATTATGGTTTAGGCTAGTCGTTTTATAAAGTACGCCGTCTAACGGTTGCTAGAATCTCAAACACAAAGCAGGATGCACTACGTGCAAGCAAGTGTGGATGTTGAGACATAGTACAGTAATTTCCTTTTGACGTATCCCTATCCGTATAAAAAACGTAGTTTATCACACCGTGGTTGTAGAGCTATGGTAGCTTAGATGGTTAGCACTCGCTGTTGTTTTTTTTTAATTGTAATTTTAAGTACTGATTTACCACGAGCTCGGCGGTGAATAAAAACATCGTGAGGAACCTGCATGTTTGAGAAATAAGAAAAAAAAATCAAAGACATGTGAAGTTCGCCAACACGCATTGGGACACGGCGGTGATGTTCTCTTGCCCTAAAACCCTCTCAGTAACGAGAGTAGGCCTGTGCCCAGTCGTGGGATTTATAGTCTTTAACTTTTTTTAACACCGTGGCTTCCCTTGCGTCATAAAAGAAACATCTTGATGCTCATATTTACGTTGCAGTTTTCATTTTCCCGTGACATTCAGACTTTAAAATTGTTAAATTGAAGTGATTTTCGCCATTGCGTCACTTAATAATGCCATTTCAAATTTTTCAAATTTAAACGTAGTATTATTTCTCGCTACGTGCCCTTTTACATCAGCCCAAATCAACTCAATGGGGTTTAATTCACAATGATAGGGGGGAGGGGTTAGTACCTTAACGCCGTATTTCTTTGCTAATTCGTCTACGATAGTTCAGTTGTTCAGCGTGTTCAAATTCACTTGCTGTAAATTTCCCCGTACCCGAGCAACTTTATCGAATCCAAACCCGGCAGCAAATAAATTGTTAATTTTAATTTACGTGCTAATTTACCACGCGCCCGGCCGTGAAAGAAACCTGCATATCTGAGAAATTAAAAAAAATATTTCAAGTACGTGAAATCGGAAGTGAAAGAACCTGTAAGGTGTACTGTACGAGTATAAAAAGACATGTGAAACCGAAAATGCTAGCTGCGAGACGTACTATTGTATATAGGCTGTAACTTTACGTTTTTACTTTCAGATTGCCCTACGATGATTTCTTTCATCGCCGAGCAAGTGATGAATAAGCACATAAAATTGCAATAAACATTTTCATTGGTGTCGGCGGTAATTGAATCCGGATTGGTCTAATATTGTGGAATTTACCGCTATCGCTTAGGCACTAACTTACTTTAATTTATGTCCACTTAAGACTACTATTTAAGTTCATTGATAGTCTGTGAACATGTTAAATATCGTTCCCGCCATTACATTAGATTTGATAGACCACAAATCCCCGAAAAGAACACCGATTTCTACGAAGTATGATTCGCGAGGCGATATTTAATAATTATGCTATAATTAATAAAACTAAATCCAAACCCAAGCATACCACTGCAAGACTTCTAGATACTGTAAGTTTATTCTGCGTAGATCCGGCCAAAACTTAATATTCTAAAACTGAAGGCAGCCGGGGCTAATCATGGGTGCTGTAAAACTCCCGAAACGTTGGGAATTTAAAATATCAAAATGCGATAAAATCAGTAAAATAAGTTTTCTTTAATGAGTAGTATTTTCGTAAATGTTATAAGAAGTCATTATATACTGATAGTACTAAACGTTGTACAATTTTGATACCACAAGATTACAGTGGTAGCTAAAGCCTTCGCGTACACAGTCCCTCAGAGTACTTTTAGTTAGAAGACTTTCAACGATACACCAACACAACAGCCTTGTAACTTTCACTATAAGTATCCCCGTAAAGCTCCGCGAGGAAGTGAAACTGCTCACAGGAAACCGACGTTCTAGGGAAGATAAGTTGCGGGCTTCAAAGGAGTGTACTTTGCATTCTCCCTAAAGATAATTGCATACTGGTAATTGTACTTCGTGATTTATGTAGATTTTTGAACATTTTTATCTTACGGAGACAAATATTTTGTTAAATAATAAATATTTGAGAAGTCCAGATTTCAACATATTTTTACGTTTTGAGCTTTTTTTGAGTTTTTAAGAGTATGTCTGTGTGATTTTGTGTACTATTGGTGAAATTTTTGTTTTGCATAGTTCGAAAAGAAATGATAAGTAATATTATAGTCTCAAAAACATCGCTTAATCAAATTGGTTAGTTTGAAAATAATACTGATATGACTGAGAAGCCATCTACGTTTAAACCAAGCGTTAAATAACCAAAACAACATTTTTGATAAAATTGAAGTGACAAAATAAAGAAAGGTAAGTGGTTACTGCAGTTCATGGACACTTTCAATATACCTCAAACAAAGAATGTTACAGAAACGCGTTGTCACTTCTGAATACTAAGTTTTTTTTATAGTATAAGGATGACAAACGAGCATGCCGTCCAACTGATGTTAAGCGGATCCTGTGACCCATAGACACCTGAGGACTAAGACGAAATGCCTCGTTTCCGGACGGATCTCCGGTCCTCTACACTCACTATACGAAACATACATGCATACATACTTACATACATACATACATAAACACTCACGCCGTCACCCAGAGAGGTAGGCAGAGACTACAGACTTCCATTTGGCATGATCCAGACACACCTCTCTCGCCTCCTTCACGTCCATATCCCTACGCATATATGCTCGTCGGTTAAGGGTACTCCTAATATGGTCCGTTTTCAATAAATCGCTAATTTGGTCGATAAATTTTCGCCTAGGACATCCCTTTCCGATTCTGCCATTCACTTCTGCGGCATAAATTTTCTTTGTCACTCTTTCCTCATTCGTTCTTTCCATATGACCAAACCACCGAAGCATTCTTTTCTTAATCCTGGTCACAACATCATCTTGCAAACCACTCTCTTCTCTTATCACACAATTTCTCACTCTGTCATTCACATTCAGCCCTAACATACTCCTTAACGACCGCATTTCTACTGCGTTTATTCTACTCTCGTGCTTCTTCTGCCCCACCCAACTTTCACTACCATACGTTAAAATAGGGACCAACACAGCATTGTGAATTGCCATACGTGCCTTTTTCGATACAATTTGACTCTTCACAATAGAGTGCAGGGCCGATATACGAAATACGAAACACTACCGAATTAAGCTGCTATTTTACGCTGGTATTATCTGAGAGCATGTTTCCACCCCGGTAGAGTTGACCTATTCCTGCTACAACCATATTATAGCCGCAGCGTGGCTCTACCACGTATAAGAAACGTCTACCACGTTTATGTCACACAGCACGAATTACCCTTCAGACCCAAATGTACAAGTACTGCTATTTGGTGGCAGACAGAGTATTGTATCTATCCAGACGGACGCTGGACGAAAAAAGGAGTCCTACAAACAAAAATAGACTGTTTACTAGTATATATCCTGTTGGTCCTAGGGCGGTATTTAAATTATTTCCTCTAAGGGCAATGTAATGTTCAGACTAGAGTTAACGATCTGTGGAAATAATGTTAATGATAGCACTCGATGTTGGTTCACAAAATTGGTTTACATAGAGTAATGCATTTTTAACGACCCACAGTCTGTAATGACAGTATATGATATTGTTATACTTAATAATACAAATTATACTAAAGATGATTATTTTATAAATACTTACTTTTATAAAATTGAAATCAAAAACAAAATAAAATATCTCAACTTAATAGCTTCTGTACTCGGTGCTAAGACAGCGTATTCAAGCCCTGTTTTGGAGAAATCGGTGAACGTACATCAAACTAACGCGTCAAATTTAGTAAATACTCGTGTTTTGGAACTCAGGTTAAAAAAATGATTTGTTATTTTTTTATGATATTGTAACAGCAGATACATTCACATTACATTAAATAATATATACAGAACGAAGTGTACTTTCTTTGCTCTCAGGAAATATCTTCTATCCTCTTCTTCCCGCTGGTTTACATTGCAACATTATAACTGCTGCTAGCAGCTGCACGTAAAGTGAACTAAAAGCCTACATAACTCTGGGCTGAGGCTTCTTCTAATCTCCGAGTGCAAGACAGGACAGGGAAGCCGCTGCAAATCCAAATACATATGGATGGAGATCACATACCCTCGAAATATACATATACATGGTTATTTTGCAATAACCGACCAAATTTTCAGAAAAGGTTCAGAATAAGTAATATAGGCAAATGGTGAAGAAAATTAATTGAAAAAAATCTCAATAATTCTGTCCTTTTTATCTTTTAAATTCAAAATGCGTGGTAATGCATTTTTTTAACTGATTTTACTGCGCATGCACACATTCTTAAGGATCGATCGATAGCCAAAAACGTTGTTGCCCATAAGTCATATTCATTTTAGGATAGCTTCAAATAAAATTAGAAGCCTTATTTACGCGTATTTTCAAAAACTGCAATAACGATACATCTTTATTTATATATTTGAACATTTGGCTACTCTTTTAAATTTTTATTTGAAGCTATCCTAAAATGAATATGACTTATGGGCAACAACGTTTTTGCAGGTACAAAATCTATCTCAGGGCATATTTTATAATATTACCATTTGAATTCTCGCCCTATCACTATAATACCCAAATCTTACTTAAATCTAACTTTAGTAGGCAGTAAACTCATCTAGCCGTTTTCTATCTTGTAAGTGGTTGACATCACCATCTGGAAAAAACATTACTAATCGCTACTAATATTCTGTTTGAAATATTCAACATTCGTGTGATGTTGAGACATAATACCCGTAATCTCTTTCTGACTCCTTTGATACCTAATTTATAATTTTTTAATTAAATTTTTCGAATTGCTCTTCAATAGTATGAAAGATAAATTTGCGTTAAATAAATTGTCTATAATTAAAAGAGCAATTAAAGACTCACTCAGAAATTTAAATTGTCGAAAGGGGGTCGCATTTTAAATGTTTATTAATGTAATTAGTGCACGAACTTGACGGCGCTAGAGCTTTAAGGGAGTCTTTTGAATAGGAATACCTTAATTATGAAAATGAAAACGGTGATGTTTGACCTATTTTAATTCAATATAAGAGCGTTGGTAGCATTTACGCTGTGTTCTATAAAATAATTACTTATTTACTACGTGATGTAAATTGAAGGAAACTTCGTGAGGAAACCAGCATGTTTGAGTAAATAAAAAAAATTCGAAGCAAATAAATAAATGAACAAAATATTTATTTGTTTAAGAAGTATACTTACAATAGATATATATGACATCACAAATACACACATTTTATACGCTCTGATATGCCTACTTACAAGTGTACATAATATAACATTTGCAAATTGAATCATGCAACTTAATTTGGGATTAATTTGGAGTAGGGATAATATCCAATCAATAGAATACAATGAGAAATTGTTTAAGTAAGTTACGCACATTAATAAGAAAAATCTATTGAAAAAAAAATAGGTTCAAAAAGAATAGACTATGGTAGGTAGTAAAGTAGAAAATAAAATAAATACGCTAACACTCTCAGGAGCTTTACCGTGACACCATTTATGTTACTGAAATAAAAAGCAATTAAAGTTTTATATTTCAATGTAAGAAGATTAAATGTATTGTTTTTAGCCGATAATGGAAATATTATTTTGTTTTACTATTCTGTAAACTCTTTCTCTTTTGTGCACACAAAATAAAATGAACCGTTCTGTTCACTATCTACGCTAAAATACCTCTCAAGGAGAAAAACGGAACCTTATCCTTTTTAAACTTAGTCTAAACGAATATGAGGTTTGTCGGCTTCGCCGATAAAATAGTTATTACATGCCCCGGACACTCCGAACAACGCTCGCAAATTAATTACCTATTACTATTACATAGGCAAGTGACGTATGTACATGCGCAAATGTGTGCGTGAAATTTAGTAGGGAATTGCGGCGGCCTACGTTAAAGCGGAGGGGCGGCTTAAACTTCGGCTTAAATGATCGTATCGTAACGGAAATATTAATTGGAAGTAGTTACGTATTTATGGTAGAACGGTGAAGTTCTAAACTAAATGATATCGTAGAT
>DWHP01005199.1:0-12073 GCA_018247895.1 Parnassius honrathi
ATATATATATATATATACGTAGGCCACTCAATCAGGTTAGAGATGCTCGAAATTTAAAAGTGATACGCACCCGTGTTTCTATGTTTCTAAAAAGCAAACTTATTTAAAAATAGAACTCCATAATCTAATTGCTCAATACTTAAAAAAAAAAACAAAGTTCTATTAATTTTCATGCAACGCTTCCCGCGCTTTTCATTTAAAACGTGAACATTTGCGCGCTATTATGATTTAAAATTTGGTTTAACCGAACAGTTAAGTTGATTTCGGTTACCATCAGCATTAGGGGACTCAGCTCCATCCCACGCAACAATTTTTAGGTGGTTTGCTGAATTTAAAATGGATAAAATTAACCTTAAAGAGGACCAAAGAACCGGGGCCCAGCAAACAGCAGTACCGGCAGAAAATGTATGGACTACTGAAATGAGGGTAAGAGAAGACCCACGAATCACATACATCGAACAGATTGTAGGCATTAGTTCGGGGAGCATTCATACCATTCTACATCAACATATTAGAGCGAGTTAGCTTTGTTGTCTATGGATCCCTCGTTTGCTCTCCGTAAAGCGAAAAACTGACGCGTGTGGATTGGTGCCATGAAATACGTCTACGTTTTGAAAAGGGGTATCTAGGCGTGTTTCAGAAATCGTTACTGGTGACGAGACATGGATCTATAAATACAATCCGGAAATAACCAATCATTGGTATGGGTCTACTCAGAAGGGCAGTTACCGATAAAACTGCAAAGACCTCGCAATGTCGGCCAAAAAATGGTGGCTAGTTTTTTTTCGCGGAGTGAACATTTGTCGACGTCAATGTTGGAAAATTGTAGGTCAGTCAAATCTGAATGGTATAATACAGTTGCATAACCCAAAGCTTTTCAAGCTGTGCGGGAGAGAAAACCAAAGACCGGGTTTCGGGGAATGACCTTGCATCACGATGACGCCTATTCACATATCTACCTTAGAACAAAAGCATTTATTGACGAATCTGGTGTTGAAACTCTAAGTCACACACCCTACAGCCCTGACTTAGCTCCTTGTGATTTTTTATTGTTCTCAAGAGTCAAAGAAAAAATAAAAGTAAAGTTTTTTTCCAGCGCCGAAGAAGCCGTGGCTGCCTACGAAGAAGCGATTCCCGACCAGTCAGATCTATCTCAGAGTATTTTGAGAGTCGGTTTAGACGAATGGAACTTCGAATGGAACTTGATAGAGAATAATTTGAAAAGATGTAAAATAAATATTAATAGTATCTGGAACACTTTTTGTATATTTCAAAACTTATTGAGTGTCCCACGTGCTAGAAAAATAATTCTAATGCAATGGCGACGTTTTTACCATGTTTTCAGTTCTATCTAGTTTTTAGCTCACTCGAAAGCTATTTTAAAAATCGACTACAAAATTTATACCGAGCGAACAAACAGAAAAGAAAGCAATTTAGTAAAAACTTGGTAATGTTAACACACTAAAATCGGTAGAAACCTTTTTGCGTAAAGGTACACATTATACTACCAGAATTTGTTGACATTTACCTAAAGCATAAGATACCCGTTCGAGCATGTTATTTACAAAGAGAAAATATTCAAAAATAAACAAGTCTTGCCCGAATCCATCTACCCCGGCCAGAAAACGGTCTTTTCGAATATCATTCATATTTATTTATCCTCTGACATGTAAAGGTAGAGAGTGTTAAAGTGTAATAATTTCATAGTCATTTTTAGAGCTTTTTATTTATAGAAGTGAGAGCGAGAAATAAGAACATAGTCCAACTGATGGCAAGTAATATTTCATATACGAGTATACCCAGCCTGTGGGTTACGATGGAATGTCACCAGCTCAATACAAGCAAGCGTCGGTTTTCTTCGCTCATAATTTCGAAACAGCACCATTACAAATGATATACTATTTTACGCTGATATTCTGCGTGTGTTAAAACTGTAGTGGCGGTGTTAGAATATTCACTATCCTATATGGTCCTGAGGCTGCCGTAAGAGGTGACAGAAGGAAACTGATTGAATAAAACTATTTATACGGATTTAATCGCGTTTAATTAACTTATTTTCATTTCCCGATGTTTCGGGTGCTTTACAACACCCATGGCTACGGAGGGGACTGAGATATTTGACGTCCCAATGTTTATAGTTAGCCCGGCTACCTTCAGTTTTTGAATATTAATTTTTGGTCCGATCTACGCAGAACGAGCTTACAGTATCTTGAAGTCCTGCAGTGGTATGCTTGGGTTTGGATATAATTTTGTTAATTATAGGACCCCAAGCAGATGGTAGCAAACATCTTTTCTATTGAAAGGATGTTTTTTTTAATTTCAATAGCCTCGCGTATCATCGTCGAAAGGAATCGGTGTTCTTTTGCGAGAATTCGTGGTTTATCAAATCTGATGTAATGGTGAGGACGATCTTGAACGTGTTCACAGACTGCAGAATTCTCGGAGCGTCTATTATATATGTATATAAATAGTTTTATTCAATGTGTAGCGCTCGCAAAATTAAGAAATCATTATAGAATGAAACTAAACACACAATGGGCAGCAGCATCTTCATAATAACAACTAAAATTATTAAAAAACTGCCGTTCCTAAATCTACGCGGGAGGCCGTTTTCAGCAGTGGATTTCTATATGCTGCAATGGATGATGGAATGGATGAATCGGTGAGAGCTTAGTAGCTCCACCCAGATCGAATCAACAATTTCGTGCTGCAGCTGCGAAAAAGCTGGACTGTGACGCATACATTGTGTCATATTGTAACTTACACAGCGTTATCTTGTACAATGTGAAAAAGATTACTACCCCAGTTTCAACAAAAAATAAAAGAAATTATACATATAATGACGCCGAAATTATGATCAACTTCTGGACACTCACTCACGCACACAGCTTTCTCCTTTCATATACTCATATACAGCGGACCCCCGGTAGCCCGGCCCTTGTATAATTCGGCACCCCCTTAATCCGACACGGTCTATTACTTATTATTGAATATTTTTTGACAATTTTCGATAGTGAATGATTTAACCAGTTATAACTTGTTCGCACCACCAATATTGTGCTCGACGCGTAGGGTATTGTTTTGATTCTGATTGAAAAATTTGATTCTGAAAATGGTACAAAGATCATAATTTTCTTCGCGTTATTGCTTCTTGATAACGCACTTAGATTGATGCTTCTTTTTTAATTGATGGATTCATATTTTTTTAATAATTTTAGTATGTACATTTGTGTGTACACAATTATTTCCTAATGTAGTTTCTTCATATTTTTTGTAGGTTCTATAGCTTAAATGAAGTTAATTTTAAATAAAACGTAACCTCTCTATTATTTAATTTACTAAATTTGACATGCATAATGAAGTATGATTTGTACTTCAGAGTACATAAAATTAGAATCTTGTCATAGGATCTGTAATTTGTCGGATTACAAGCACTCTTTTGCAAAAAAAATCCGGACTATAGGGGTCTTATACACTACTCTATAATCCGACAAATTAGATAGTCCGACATTGTCCTGCAAAATTTTTGTCGAATTACCGGGGGTCCACTGTATATCAAAACCCTGTAAAAGTTTGGACTTTTAACATTTTGCGAGACGCACACATATGCACCTACAAAAACCCTGTTGCTTGTTGCAATTTGATTTTATATGCGTGAAAGACATAATATTCAGTGTACATACTATATTTATTTCATTAATATTTATTTTATATACACTCTCACTGCTTTATAATTAAAATGTAACGTTGCTACAATATGAAAGTACTCCCTGAAGTTTTGTTAACAAGTTAATTATTGTAAAATAGGCGAGCTTGTTGCTAATTAACACGCTGAATAGACGGATTATATCGTGAATTGGTGTAGAGGGTTGTCGATGTATAATTAAAAAGTAGAGGCAAATTGAACCAAAATAAGTAGCTTTTATATCATGGTGGATAATAACCTCTAGGAATGAGGAGATCGCTACCATGCTGCTTCTAAACACTTTCATATTTAATTTTGCAACATATTATATTGTAATTTTATTTAGGGTTTAGATAATGCCATAAGGCATTAAGTCCGCCCATTGGAACCCTTAGATTAAGGTTTAACACAATAAAGATTTAATAAATAAATAAAAATATTTATTTTCTGATCTATTCTATATGCAGTCATACGATAATTAATTACCGTGTGGTGTGGTTGACATAATCTTTATTGACATAAGTTGCGATTTGTTTTGTATGGGGTAAACAATACTAAGTTGGCACTCCCTCGCTTGGCACTGCCAATTACTGTATCTGTTGGGCAGTGACAGTGATTATGACTAACCTCTTTCGTATTTTAGATTAATGGAGAACGCCGATAGTTGATAAAAAATAACTATCGCACAAACATTTAACATTCCACATGCTAGTTTGCAGTTCCCGCTAAGAAGTAAAGTCAAAAATCTAAGGAGCTGACACATCGACCTAGTCCTGACACAGTTTTATCTAGTGAGGAAGGAAACCAGCTAGTGAAATGGATCATTGAATATAGTAGAAAAGATTTTCCACGACGTAAAAAGATGTCATAAAAATTGTCAATGGCGCGGAGTTTTGGAATAAAAAACCCATACTAAAACCGTTATATAGAGTGAGAAAACAACTTCTGTGAGTTGTATCATAATCGAAGTGTTGCATCATTGTCCTTTAGAGTAGACGGTAAAACAACATCACCGATTATTTTCCCCCTATAGAAAATGCGACCAGACGTTCAAAACCTAGTGCCTAGAGAGACGGGTATTAACTACGTTACATACGTTATTTACTTATCATAAAACAGGTGGATAAAGGCAGAGATTTTTATCCATTACAAATAAAACGTTTTCCATTAGCCTTACTATAATGCCATTTTTCTAGTGATTATTTTTGTAGAGATGGTCACAAGAGCCATATCAATCTAGAGCTAGCACAACTTTGCCCAAATCTCGGCAAAATACTCATGCAACAGCCTGAATGCAATGCCACGGTTGCAACTAGCTGATATCTCTGTTCACGGCTCATCAAAACTATGTGGCGTAAAGCTGTCTTAAATTTGACAAAAACAGATATGGGAGGCCTATATTGACAACATTTTCACCGAACTTAAATAAATCTACGTTATGAAATGGTTTTGAGACATATGGTTTGTGCCCAAAATAGTCAAGAAAAAGTGGGTTACACAAAGTTTCTGTTGCACCCGAAACCACAGCAAGCTATGTTAAAAACGACTGAATCAGAAATGCCTGTATCAAATTTGCCTTGTACCAGCCGCAGAGATTATTGTTGAGTATCTATCAGAAATAAAACTAACAATTATGTTTCTCATCAACTAGGCAACAAATTTGGAATTATTCTGTGCTAACAAATGAAGATTGGGGAGATGCTGAGCTAGAAAAACAATGATAAAAATTGAACAAAAATTGCAAAGTCAGAATTGAATACTCAGCCAAATATAGAAACAAACTACCAAACAAAACAGGACGAACAATGCCAAAAACTCTGACGTTACAATACTGTCAAATGTATGTAAAACCAGTCGATACTACAAATTGAGAAAAAGTTGAAAGAAGTAGAAAATTTTTAAGTGACTTTAGGTAACCATTCAACCGCGCAATAAGACGAACAAAGACTGCAGTCTTTATCAAAATATGCATTGAACAGATAGATTTTATTGAACCCCAGGAATTTATAGAAAAAATAGATGAATAGATTCAAAACCGAAATAAAGGTCTATTTCTACAAAATATCGAGAAGACATTGAAGGTTTCACTAAAAAGGCACATCAAAAAATGTATCAGAAGAAAGAAGGAAACATGATAGACCAATGAAACCGCTTTCGGATAAAGATCTAAGAAAAATATTTGAAGGAGATTGGTTAAAATATGTCTAATAACAACAGGATGAAGCTTATAAAAATCCGGATACAACTTTTTAAGACTTATGTTAGTGCCAATGACTATACTAAATTCATAGTGCCTTTCACTATGCGGAAGTGCCAATGATTGTAACATTCTATAGAAAAAAAGTTTATTTAGATTTTTTAAATAACGAAACATTTCTTTTTAAAATAAGCGTCATTTTATTTGTGGGTATGTAAACAAAATACCAACAAAATAATCAAAAATATTACAAATTTTGTTTATTTACGGGAATTAACCACTTGTTTTTTATGGCCCTACAAATAGAAGTCAGTTTAACGTGCCAATCATTTTGCTGTTTACCCTATATATTATCTTAAGCAACTTGTATATGCATAAGAGAATACATCATCCTATTTAGTCTCTTTGGTGTCGTAAGGGGTGAGGGTGGGAAATGTCAGAAAACCTCAAAACTTCTGGTAAAACTACTAATGGTACATTACAACCTATAAAAATTCACTGGTTGAACATAGGCCTGCCCTATAGATTGCTTCATAGGGTTTATATTTACCGTAGTGCATATTCTTACTCCGCTATTACACGGAAAGAAATTTGTTAGGAAAAAATCCTCATTATTTCCAACGAATTGGAGATAGAGCCAGTCGAAACGGCGCACGCCGTGGTTATAATCTGGTTGCTCCTGCTCTCACATTATTTAAAAATGGTCCCTACTACATGGCTATTAGGGTTTACAACCATTTATCTAATACTATAAAAGCCCTCAAGTGTCGTAAATTTAAAATAGTACTTAAGAAAATGCTTATTGTAAAAACCGAATAGAATTTGAATTAATATTTTAATGACAAATTATAAATCAATTTTAATTATTTTACAAAGTTTTTTTATTTCTGTTTACTTATTTGACATTGTTAACATTTTCATCAAAAAGTTTAAACTTTATTTACACAACATAAATGACGAATGATCGGTAGTTGACATGTAATATTTGAAATTTAATTTTAAAATAAATGTGTGTGTTTAGTTAGACATTTTATAAATTAATTAATAATAATTAATCTACATATTGTGTACTATAAATATTGTCATTTAATTCCATTCCATATTAATTAACATGTTCTGTAAATATATTGTGCCAACTCTACACTTCGTGACATGCAATAAAGAATTATGAATAAACCATCTCGTTTATATCAGATATAAAATATCTAACTGACAATGGTTAGTATTGCCAAGTTGGTACGTCTGGTACTGCGTTCTTTCAACCGCCTGTCGACCGTAACGATTAAGGCAAATAATTAGAGAGAGAGAGAGGTAGATGTCCAGCTACAGACTTTTACACACAAGTTTATAGAGAGCATTATCAGTATCATGCCATCCTTGTCCTTTTCAGAAAATTTGAGCAAGAATATTTTAGTCGATGATAGATATAGACGTCTATGAGCCAGCAATCACCAACCAGCACGTGGACAGTGTGCTCGTTTGTTACTCCAGTTCTATAAAAAGTTTCAATAACTACTCACTTGCAACAGCGGCTCGGGAACTGGGATCTGCCAGTTGAATTCGAACTTTTTCGTCATCGTGCGAAGAGGATTTTAACACTGCGCCCACTATTTCTTTTTGCAGTTTAGCAATTTTCCATTTTCAGCCCTGCAAAGAGTGAAAATATAAGTAAATATAAGTATAAATAAGGACTTCCTTTTGGTTAGTTTTGAGGAGGGTACTTTGAATTTTATAGCTGCTGAAATGAACGTTTTAGCCAGCGTATATAATTCTGTCATTAATTCCGTATTCGAAACACAGGAACCCATTTGTGAGCACGCACATAAGCATACAAGAAATGTTATTTTTTTTTGTATGTCTATGTACCTACATAAGTGTATTATTTTAGCATGCTCTGTAGCCTGTTTATGGGAGTGCTTTCACGAATTGTACGGAATAATGCCAGCCGTCAATTTTCGCGAACGCACATCGCGACAAAATTCATGATACCATCCACACCATCTGAATGCTTGGCGGTCCACTACTGTAGGTTTTACTAGGAGTTTTATTCATCACACAACCTCTTTGTGGAATTGTTTACCCCTGGCGATTTTTCCCGACTGATACGACTTAGGCACCTTCAAGTAAAGGGCTTACGCCTTTCTAAAAGTTCGGAAACGTATCTGCAATAGCCCTGGTGTTGCAGTTTTTCACGCAGTAGCCTAGTTTGGATTGTACTGCACTGGCAACAATATTTCTCTTCCTTACTTTATAACGTACAATTCAGTGTCTGTCTTCAATAAAACTTAAATTTTAAAATAATATACATATAGTTTTATTATGCCGCAACCACAAAATTAATGTCCCTAGCATATCCCAAGTGGCTAGATGGACTTTACACATAGTATATGGTTAAATACGTCTTAATTTTTGGAAGTGACATAGGTCTTAGAATTATTCTCTTCTGACTGAACATTTTCACGCAGACGGGTGTTCCAATTACTGTTTTGTTTATTAGGCTTGTATATTAGGGTTAATTGGAATATACCAAAATGCTCAGATTGAAATCCTATCTTTAAAACCAACAACTTTAACACCACTTTTGTTAACTTAATACCTTTTGAAATAATGCTGATACTTTTTTTTGGAAATCCTTTTTTTTTGATAAGAAAAGGGTGATAAACGAGCACACAGTCCCCCTGATGGTAAGTGGTTGCTGTAGCCCATAGTCATCTACACATCCTGGATTACGAATCAAAATACAGATGCGTTACCACCCGTGAGGACTAACATAGAATGCCTCATTTCCAGTACAAAGGGCCTCCGGTTCTACACACTCATCATACGAAACAGCAGTATTAAGCAGCTATTTTACGTGGGTATTCTGTGAGAGCGTGGCCTTTCCTCAATCGAGCCGACCCATTTGTGCTACAACTGTACCAGTAATATAGTTGCAGCACGGCTCTATCACATTAAAATTCTGTATTATCACCACACAATACCTGCACGTATTCGCAGCCCTGCAGTATTCAACATTACCAGGTATTTATTGCAAGGTATCTACAGAATAATATTCATTTATCATACCATTACAGTCTCTCAAAAGCCCACTGCTGAACTTATAGATGCCTAATATTTGCCCCCGTTGCAACGTCTGGCATGTGAGTAGTTAGTTAACCGCAGTTATTTTTATTCAACTGTTATCAGGAAGGCCTTCTGCCCATCTCCTGGTTCAGCTTCCCTGTCATCTCTTACGACACCATCAGCATCACGTGGTGTAGTGGATATTCTTACACCGTCACTATAAGGTTAATATCAATCACACATAAAAATAATACTTTTAATTTGTATGAAAAGTTTTATGAACGAATTTTTCATAAAGTCGTTCAACTAAAGTTGTTGGTTTTAAAGGAAAGAATTACGGTTTGAGTGGCTGGTGCTGATGGATCGCCGAAAAATACAAAAATCTCACTTATCTAAATTAACCACGACTAAGACCTTTACCGTTGTGACCTCAAACATGTGTTAGGGTTCCCATGGTTTACGGTACAAAAAAGAAACAAAACAGTTTACACCATGTAATAATATTAACATACTCCATAATTAGTGAACATCATGTATGTGTAAGACCTATAAAAATATAGGTAATATTAAATACGACATAGAACTTCTAACAATTTTTTGCTCATGGTTTCGTATACTGTGATTAAATATAACTATTTTGAATTTAATTAGTAAATAAGAAAATGTTGATTGGTATAAAGTAAAAAATAAATGAAGGAAAATAAAATATTTTTAAAATAATGACGGTGATATCATGCATACCTATCATTTACTATTTTTAATGTTTGAAATATCGTACATTTAGTCCTCAAATAAAAACATCTAGTGGGTGTCACTAGTGGATGTTACTCAATCTTAATGGCAGTGAATACGAGATGTTATCGAACCTTGAATCTTCAATTAAACTCGGCATAGACTATTTGAAAAGCTTATACATGTTGCCGTTTGACCTAAGACCCGACTTGACTTGCACGTAGTAAATTAGTGTAGACTTAGTCCTAACAAATAATCATGGACATGTTCACAAGGTGACGTAGCTACATTTTATCACATTTTATTATTATTTATAATTTGTATAGTTAATATAAAAATAAAACAAAAATTTTGAAATATTAAACAAAAAAGGAACCTATACTAATGGTAGAACCACGCGGCAGCTTTCTGTTGCTCCGATTCCGCGTTTCGTCTGTTGAGTGCAGGTGGCCGGAGGCCCAATTCCTCCCTACCCTTTAACATGGTATGGGAATTAAGTAAAGAACTACCCCAAGAGGGTACCAGCACCCCTGGAGAAACACTCGCTGAGCATCCACGACCAAATTACTCCACTTCTGAGCGTGGGTGCTCAGGCTGCCCCGCGTATTATGGGGGGGGGGGGGATTTCCGCTCAAGACAACAACTGCTCGGGGCAAGCTAAGCAAAAATACCAAGGCAACTCCTGCCACGCTATCCGTGAATTTATGCAATATCAGGGGACTTCACTCTAACCTAAACGTCGTCCACTACCATCTCGAGAGGGCAAGGCCAGTTCTGCTCTTTCTGACCGAGACGCAGGTGTCCTCTCCAGCGGATGCTTCGTATCTCTCCTACCCGGGGTAGAAACTGGAACACTTCTTTGTGCCTCGGGCTGGTGTTTGCATATACACCAGAGAGGGTATCTGTTTTCAACGCCTTGGCAGTCTTGAAGGTTCGGACCTGTTCATCCTTTGGTTACGCGTAGACAGCGACGACCATGCGCGCGTCTACGAGTGCCTCTATAGGTTCCATAGCGGTAATGCCGAAACAGACCGACTCTTTGACCACGTCCAATGTGCGTGGCTACAGATTCGTTGCTACAGAAGATCCCCTCCGCAGAAATCGTAATCCTCGGCGATTTTAACGCCCACCACGCCGAATGACTTGGTTCACGTTTAACAGATCTTGCGGAGAGATATGTTCATGATTTTGCCTTGGCTTTTTGTCTGACACAACTGCTTACATCGCCTACGTGGATTCTAGATGTGGGGGATCATGCACCTTTCCTGTTGAACCTTCTGGTGACCTCTCATACGGACGGATATCAGATTTCCGTTGACGCCCCTTTAGGCTCCTCGGACCATTGTCTTGTACGGAGTGTAGTGCCACTCATGCTAAAATCGCGGTTGCATTCTTCAGGCTACCGCCATGTTTGGCACTATTGGTCAACCGAGTGGGATAGGACGCGGTCTTTCTTTGTATCCTACCCTTGGGGGAGGGTTTGCTTCTCGCCGGACGATCCCAACGTTGTTGCTGATTCCGTCGCCGATGTGGTACTTCAGGTTGTGGTAATTTTTATTCCTTCTTCTGTGGTGCCCATCGGAGACAAATATCTCAGCCATGGTTTAGTCGTTCCTGTAAAATAGCATCATGCTTTAAGCAGGAGTGCTACCGGGCCTGGGCTAACGCATCAACGTCCCGGGATGTAAACACCAGCGCTCTAAAAAGAAGTATAGTTCCGCCTCCAGGTCCCTCAAAAGAGTCATTGCCTAGGGAAAATCAGAACACATAGGCAGAATTAGCGAGAAACTTCCTTCTGGAACCCGTGCATTCTGGTTTCTCACCAAGGCTGTCCAGGGGAATTTCTGTCAGCCATCTCTTCCATCTCTGCACAGAGAGTACGACTCAATGGACTGGAAGGTGAAAGCCGACCTGCTAGGCTCTTTCTTTGCGTCCAACTCGACTCTCGATGACTGTCTAGTTCGCCGCCGACCACCCCGCAGTGTGAGTGCTCCATGTCGGAGGTGCGGTTCACACAGTGCTCGGTTCGCAAAGCACTCTTCTCCCTGGACATCCACAAGTCGAGTGGGCCTGACAGAATCCCCCTAATTATGCTGAGGACGTGTGCTCCAGAGTTGGAACCGGCTCTAACGCGTCTTTTCCGGTACTCCTACTCTCTAGGCGTAGTCCCAAAATCATGGAAGACGGCTTTCGTCCACCCGATACGTAAAAAAGGCGACCGCTCAGACCCGTTTAACTGGAGGTCAATCGCCATCACCTCCTTGTTCTCCAAAACAATGGAGTCCATTGTAAACTGCCAGCTCGTGAGGCACCTTGAGGATCACCAGCTGATTAGTAATCACCAATACGGTTTTCGTCGTGGTCGATCAGCTGGTGATCTTCTGGTCTACCTGACT
>DWHP01005200.1:0-12072 GCA_018247895.1 Parnassius honrathi
TCTCCATTAATTATATGGTCTCCATTAATTATATGGTCTCCATTAATTATATGGTCTCCATTAATTATATGGTCTCCATTAATTATATGGTCTCCCATTAATGTGGAATAATCACAAAGGCGGAAAAGCGGCAACTAAATCGCAATATTTGATAATTTTATTTAATTATTTGAGGTTTTTAAGTTTGTATGAAAAGATGAATTAAAACTTATGTGTGAAAAGTGATTCCGCTCGATTTATTATGCTTTTTGACCTTGAATCGCATTCTTTCACTACGCATTTACCCATTTTTTAGTTGCGGATCGTCCGGATCGTTCGAATCGATCGTACTCTGTCGGTGTCACATTGAACACTGAACTGACGTCAGCTAGGCATTAGGCGTGTGTTACTCTTTACGGAACCGACTCACTGATTCATATCACCGAAGTGATTCAAAAGATTGGTTCAATAACAATGTCTCAAATGCATCATTTGGATCCGAAACATTACTTTGCTTTGTGGCTCTGTGTCATTTCGATGCGACTCTTCCGCAAGTATGTAAGAGCAATGAATCCTCATTACCATTTCATTTCATTACAAAACTATACTTATTGTATCTAATCTTATATGGTAGACTATTATCGTCATTGAATTAATTGTTACTATTAGGAATGGTAGCAGAGTACTAACGACTATGCCCTCCTTTCTGCCAAGGAGCGACTCTCCTCCATTTAAGGCTTAAAGTACAATAAAGATCTCGTCAGATCGGTAAGCCAATCCCTAAAGGTGGAGTTTAGTGGGTAAAAGTCTCCACATAACCACGCAGCCGGCCGCGTGGTATGCTATGAGCATTCTACACCTCCCTCCCTCGTTACCGGAGGGTTACCCATATTTGCTTCGGGCGCAAAAAAAAAGTACCAACGTCTTGTGCCTAGTAGTTTACCTAGCGGCACCCATACGTTTACACCTTTTAATTGCCTACAATTATTTCTTTTATAGAATGAAGGTGACTAACGTTCACACACCTTACGGTACGTGGATGCTGTGGCCCACGAACATTTACTTTTATCCTCGATAAAGAATCAAAATGCACATTCGTTGTCACCCCTGAAGACTAGGATAGAATACCTCGTTTCCAGTAAAGGGGGTATCTGGTTCTCTACACTCACTATACGAAGCATAGTAACTTTAAGCTACAACCATAATATAGCGGCAGCGTGGCTTTACCAATTACAAAAATTATAATCTTTAAATATTTATCGTAATTGCTTTATTTTTAACACGTAACACTAAAACAGAAATCGTTCTCTTAGAGATTTACAACGTAACGCTAAAACAGAAATGGTTCTTTCAGAGATTTACAACGTAACGCTAAAACAGAAATCTTGCTTCCAGAGATTTGGCCAAGCATGCCCTAAATTTGTACTTTACATGAAAATACACTCAAGTTGATCTTTTCATTCAAAGCTTTGAGTTAAAGGCTGTGAAATGAAACATTCGTGTCTCATAATTATATTTCAGTTAAATCCTTTGAATTATTCAAGCATTTACATCAGGTTTCCTGTTTTCGTCGTCAAATGATTTTCTATCTCCTTATTTTAAATCTTCGTGCTAAAGTCGGCCAAAACAGATTTTTTTTCTTATCATTTAGAGGTCTATCTGTTTAATAAGTTTTTAGAGTATTTTATAGAAATTTTGAAAAGTTATAAAATGTGATTAAATAAATACATACTCGTTAGGTTAGGTTAATAATCGGGAGATTAGTGGATGGTAAAAACGAACTTAAATATGAGATATAAAATCATTCGTTAGACAATGTGTTTCTAAAGTGTCTTTAAACAATCGTAAACCATTTTTAAATAAATAGAATAGTGGTAGTTAGAGTATAGGCAATTCGTTAAGTAGTTGTGCCAATTTATTGATTTTAATAAAAGGCGGTATATGGTCATTGTCGACTACACGAATATAACAGAACAGTTACTCTAATAATATAAATCAGTATTGACGAATAAAAAAAATTAAAAGCTTCTAACTTATTCCGCAGAAGTACGCATAAATTAAAAGCTTGGGTGCTGATATGATATATGCAAATCTTTGGCCTTAACACGTAGGTACTAAATCTTTTAATCCCAGAGGCGGCCTAGGTGGCAAAGTTAAATTTTATATAACATTCTACTTATACCTACTAAGTACGAGTTCCGTCATTCTATTCATTTTGAATTTTGTACAAAATATATTGCCATGCGGTAGTGGTGTAAGGATTTGATCACCCCATTTTTTCCCGTGCTTATCGTAAAATACGACTAATGGGAAATGCCAAAAAATATTCCTTCCTAGTCTTTCGATATATGGCGGTATACGATATCTCATACGCCAGACGTTCATATACGCAGTTAGGCAGTGGGCAGCGGCGTCAAAGAGACGTCTGGTACTGCGGTCATCAATTTTCCTAGGTTGAGGCAAATCTTCCCTACAAGCCTACAACCCAAAAGTGTCATATCCATTAGTGGACCATGTGTTTATGGACTATAGCATCTATTTATCATTAGATGGACTCTGTGCTCATTTGTCACAGTTGATTGTATAAGTAATAATCTTATATAGTACAATGATATCATGTTGTTTTTGTTGTAAAACGTTTTCAATTTGGAATACTTCAAGCATTATATGCGGTAGAGCTACAGCTGTGTTATGCTTGCAGAAGGAATAAGTCAGTACTGCCTGGGAATGACACTCTTATAGAATAGCAGCGTAAAATCGCAGCTTAATGGTGCTGTGTTTGGTATGGTGAGTGTAGAATACTAGATATATACAGTAATTTATTTGTGGTCCCATATAAATTTGAAGATGAATTCCATCCCTAAGGGCAGCAAATTAGGACATAAACTTTTAATGGAACTATTAAGACGACATTGAGATTGTAGTGTTCCTTAGTTCACTCGAAGGGGTAAACAACTTACTTTTAATTTAAAAGTAAAAATCGACTTCAAATAACTAAGAAAGATTTTTTTAATATTTCACATTATAGAATTCAAATCCCTAATGTTTATTTTTTTACTAGAATCAAGGCATTCCATCTGCGTCCTCAGAAGTGACAGCAGATCTGCACTTTGATTCTTGATCGCGAATAGATGTATCTGTGTATGGGCCACAGCATGAGGTGGACTATATGCGCTTTTGGTTACCCATTTTATATTAAATACCACTGAAATTTAAAACGTTTTACTAATCTTATAATTTGACACGGTTTAAATTACATCCCTATTTAAGTCCAACTTATTGTTCTCAACAGTAAGAATCATTCAGCGCTCATTCTATTTTAAAGTGAACCAAAACAGCACAAAAGATGTTAAAAAGAATACTAACACTAACCGGAGAGGTCCGAATTCCGTTCACTTCAATAAAGTTTAGGACTTTTGAGGTAAATTTAGAGACAATCCACTGGAAGGAAGCACGTCGCATTAATGTAAAAGTTTTCTTTTCATTTCGTGATTAGAGCACAGAGAAAGGAAAAAATTACTGTAATGCTTTCACAATCTTACTTATTTGAGTCTCTTCCTTACATATTAGTTTTTATGAATTAACCATGAAATAATTATCATCATCATCATCAACATCAATATATCATCATTACAGATCATCATTATCATTGTGCACTACTAAACACAGGCGTCTCTCATACATCGCCTTTAGTATTTGGTATAGTTGCCATGCTTTGCTGGCGGGCTGAAAACCTCAGTTTGATGACGATTCTGTAAATCTTATGTTTTAGTTTTTCTCTATCGCCTCTTATGACACCATGGATATGACTATTTTCTAAGAAAAATTAATAAAGGAAATTACATACATAACATAAACACTCACGCCTGTCGCCCAGAGGGGTAGTCAGAGACTACAGACTTCCATTTGGCACGATCCTGCCACACACCTCTCGTCTCCTTCACATTCATATACCTACGCATACATGATCGTCTGTTAAGGGTACTCCTAATTTGGCCCGTTTTCAATAAATCGCCAATTTGATCGATAGATTTTCGCCTAGGACTTCCCTTTCCGACTCTGCCATTCACTTCTGCAATATAAATTTTCTTTTTCACTCTTTCCTCATTCATTCTTTCCACATGACCAAACCACTGAAGCATTCCTTTCTTAATCCTGGTCACAACATCATCTTGCAAACCACACTCTTCTCTCATCACACAATTTCTCACCCTGTCACTCATATTCAGCAATAACATACTCCCTAACGATCGAATTTCTATTGCGTTTATTCTACTGCTTCTTCTGCCACACCCAACTTTTACTACCATACGTTAAAGTAAGAACCAACACAGCATTGTGAATTGGCATACGTGCCTTTTTTGACACATTCTGACTTTTCACAATAGAGTGTAGGGCCCCATTTACTCTATTTCCAGCTTTCACTCGCCGTTTTTCCTTATCATATCTCCTATCCTTGCAAAATACGCATACCAAATATACAAATTTATCTACTTGCTCTATTTCAAAAACGTATTACCTTCTATTCTTTTTTCTCATATCTTTTTACTTTCTTCTCTTTCAAAAACCATAACTTTCATCTTATTTGCGTTCACTTTTACACCCCTTTCTTTCAATGTCTGTCGTAATCTGTTCATTAATATAACCATCATTTGCCACTCGGTCGCCGTAAACGCAAAAATAATTTGATCATCGGCGTACAAAAGGCATTTGACGGTTAAAGTACCCATTTTTAATCCGCATTCTTCAACTTTCAAATTTTCCAACCAACTGTCCATATACAGGTTGAACAGCAGCAGGGATGTGGATGCCAAATCAGTCCGAGTAGACCCCGGTGATCCTAACACAAGCACTAGAGTCCCTATAAAGACACTTTAATGCCTGTATCAACCCAGCGTTCAATCCAAATGAGTTCAGTGTTTGCCATAACACATTCCTATTCACTTTGTCGTAAGCCTTTTCCAGGTCCATGAAGTCCAAAGACTTGGTCCGTACACCCCATTCCCTTTCTAAATCCCGCTTGCACATCCCAAATTTTCCCATCAGTTTCTTTCACGACCCTTTCAATTAGTACCTTCGCATACAGTTTTCCTACAATGCTAAGAAGTCTAATATCACGGTAGTTTTTACAGTACTGCTGCGACCCTTGTCCTTTATATATTGGGACTATCACTGCTTTGCATCAGTCTACCAGTACCCGCTTCAGTTCCCAGCGTAAGTAAAACAAGGTGTACAACAGGCCTGCCATCACCTCCGCTCCAGCCCATATAATTATTATTAGCAAAGTTCGCTAGGATATATCATGAGTCTCGGAATCATCGCAGCACATCATAAGTCCATCGCCGAACAAAGGAATGCATCAACAGTGGTGGTTTAACAGTGGTAGAGCCGTTTCGTCTAGTGATAGTGCAGATAGCCGGAGGCCATATCCCCCCCACATCAACATCGTAGCGGAATCAAATGCAAGACTACCCCAGAAGGGTACCAGCACCCCTGGAGAATCCCTCGCTGAGCATCCACGACCAAATTACTCCACTTCTGCGCGTGGGTGCTCAGGCTGCCGCGCGTATTCTGGGGGGGGGGGATATTCTGAACGAGACTAAACCTGCTCGGGGCAAACGGAAAAATTAAAGGCGCCCCCTGCCACGCTATCCGTGAGTTTCTGCAACATCGGGGGTCTTCATTCAAACCTTAACGCCGTCCACTATTATCGGAAACGGCGAAGCCGACGAGACAGAGGTGTCCTCTTCAGCTGATACTTCGTATCTCTCCTAGCCGGGGTACAAATTGGAACACTGTTTTGTGGCCCAGCGTTCGCGTGTATTTCGGAGAGAAAATCCGTCCTGACCTGTCTATCTTATGATTGCGCGTAGACAGCGACGGCCATCCCCGCGTCTATGGGCGCCTCTATAGGTCCCATAGCGGTAATGCCGAAACAGATCGACTTATCGACCACGTTCAGATGGCTACAGACTCCGTGCTACAACAGATCCCATCCACAGAGATCGTGATACTTGGCAATTTTTACGCCCACCACTGTCTATGACTTCGCTTTGGCATATGGACTGACACATGTACCTTCCCTGTTGGACCTTCTGCTGACCTCTCATCCGGACGGGTATCAGGTCTCCGTTGATGCCCCTCTTGGCTCCTCGGACCATTGTCTGATCCGGAGTACGGTGCCACTCACGCTCCCATCACGATTGTGTACTGCGGGTTGCCGCCGTGTTTGGTATTATAGGTCCGCCGATTGGGACGGGATGCGATCTTTTTTTGCATCCTACCCTTGGAGGCGGGTTTGCTTCTCGCTGGATGGTCCCAACGTTGTTGCTGATTCTGTCACTGATGTGGTGCTACAGGGAATGGAACTATTTTTTTCATCATCTGTGGTACCCATCGGAGGCAGAACCCAGCCTTGGTTTGGTCGCTCCTACAAAATTGCATTACGTCATAAGCAGGAGAGGTAACACTCCTGTTTAGGCCTGGGCTCGCGCATCGACATCTCGGGATGTAAATACCAGCGTTCTTAAAAAGAAGCATAATTCTGCTTCCAGGTCCTTCAAAAGTGTCATTGTCAAGGCAAAGTCGGAGCACATCGGAAGAATTGCCGAGAAACTTGTTCGTCTTCCTTCGGGAACACGTACATTCTGATCTCTCGCCAAGGCTGTCCAAGAGAACTTCTGCCAGCCATCTCTTCCATCTCTGCACAGGGAGGATGACTCATTCGCCCATGCCGCAAAGGACAAGCCGATCTACTGGGCTCTCTCTTTGCGTCCAACTCGACTCTTGATGACGGGGGAACACACCGCCGACCATCCCGCAGTGTGAGAGCTCCATGCAGAATTTGCTGTTTACCCAACGCTCGGTGCGCAGAGTACTCCTGTCCCTGGACATCAACAAGTCGAGTGGGCCATATGTCATCTCTCCTATTGTGCTGAAGACGTGTACTCCGGAGTTGGCACGTATCTTAATGCGTCTTTTAGCGAGTACCGGACTCCTATTCCATAGGCGTAGTCTCGAAATCATGGAAGACAGCACGCGATACCTAAAAAAGGTAACCGCTCTGATCCGTCCAACTATAGGCCTATCGCCACCCTCGTTCTCTAAAATAATGGAATCCATTATTAACAGCCACCTTGGAGATCACTAGCTGATTAATAACCGCCAGTATGGTTTGCGTCGCAGTCGCTCGGCTGCTGATCTAACTCATAAATGAACGGAGGAAGTAGAGTCCAAGGAGGCGTTGGCCATTAGTTTAGAGATTGCGAATGTCCTCCATCGAGTTTGGCACAAAGCGCTTCTTATGAAGCTTCCTTTCTATGGGCTTCCCGAGATTTTGTGCAATTGGTTCACCAGCTTTCTTGCTTATCGGAGCATCAAGGTCGTAGTAGACGGTGCATGCTCCGATTACAAGCCCATTAATGCTGGTGTTCCACAAGGCTGCGAGCTATCACCGATGCTGTTTCTTCTGCATATTGTAACGCTCCCCCCTCTCTTCATAAATATATTATATAATTTTTAATTAGTTTATTTCCCTTTTCTAAATAAAATTATATATATGTGACAGGATAAATAAAATATGTTTTGATTTTTCTAATTGATCTTTATAAAGGTATAATAATAAGCCGTTTGTAATATTTTTGGCGTGATCGTCTTAGTTAGGACCCTTATTTACGTTGTGTTTGCTTAGTAACTTAGTTCTTTTAGGTGTCTTTTGGAAGAATGAATATTCACTAAAGCAATTGAAAAAGCTGTTGGTAGTGCCTTATAAGTTAAGTGAACCCCGTTCACGAAGACTGGGCTCGAGAAAGGTTAAGAACATAAAACGTCCCTATTCCACTTGTATCAGCTTTACATCACTAATTTATTATTAATTATCCCTTCCCGCTTGGAAAAGGCTCACAATACATTTATACAAAATACTAGATACAAGGGCTTCGCTCTCCTACATTTATTTAAAAAAATGTAGGGGAGGCACACGGCCCCACACACGCCATGCACGGTCAGCGCCAACCATTTTGATGCACTCCCCACGAAGGGAATGCTAATTCGGTCCTCAGCAATATTACTGGCGAACCAGTAAAAGAGGCTTGGCCCCATGTTAATGGGTAAGCCCAAACGTCGACCGAAGTCACACATATCAATGCGTGTAAACGCCATATAAAATACGAACGAATCTAGCCACAGTGAATGTACGTCACACGGTTTGGGCGAATAGGCACACTGGCCGTAAACCCTCCGTGAGCGCCACCACCTGCCAAACGTCTGTTCCTGCAGACGTGATGTAAGTGTATGGCATCACCACCAATTGCGTGATCAGCACGGCTACTAGCCGCATAGCATGTCATGAGTCTACCACTCACCTCAAGGGAATGGGGTCCCACGTTGTTCGGATTCCGGCCGCAGCCTTGAGAGTCTCCTCAGATCCTCCCGCCAGCTACTACACGCATGAGGTCGACGCATATGCTCCACCAACCAATACAATGGCCGATATAGCCAAAAGGCAATTATAAGTTGTTAGTAAAAATTTGCCATCAGAAAGGGTTTGTGTCACTGAAGTTGAGTAAATGCATTTTCGATTATGTTTATCTCACCCACCAACAAGTTAAATTTAAAGGTGGGAAAGTTACAGAGACATATTATTATGTCGTTATATAAAACATCATGGAGAGCAGACAGTTTGCAGCCCCGTAATGAAGCGACTCGACTTGGGCATAGCTACTAAGGTATGAGTCAAACCAAGACGCAGAGAGTAACATTGAGAATAGTATCCCACCAAACAACCATCGCAGAGACGCAATGCTGCAGAACGTAACAAGCATCAATACGACTATCGTCGGGCTTGCACCATCCGTAATCCATCGGAATGACATATCGAGTTATGTGGTATTTCGTGGTCACTTGAAAGAGAAGGCCAAATTGGCAAAAAAGCTTGGCATGCTCAGCAGCCGGGGCAGTATTTCAACTGCAACTTCATAAGGTGCAGTTTCGGATGCAAATGTAATACTGTTCCCATCCCTGGGTTGGAGCTCCCCAGTGTTTTCCACCTGACCGCAGCCAGCGCAGAGCGGCTCGAATCGTTGACGACCGAGTGATTTGCGATCGGCTCGATTCACTGGCGCTGCGAAGAGATGTTGCATCTCTTTGCATATTCTTTCACATATACCACGCGATGTGCTCTGAGGAATCGGATTAATCCCAGCCACCAAATTTCATGAACACACAACGCGGCAAACCTCCCAGTGCCATCCATACAATCTGGGTGCTTGGCGGTCCACCACTATACGTTTCTCAAGGAGTTTTCTTCCGTGTATGACCTCTCTGTGGAATAGTTTATCACCGACAATTTTTCCGGACAGATACGACCTAGGGGCCTTCAAGAAAAGAACTTACTCCTTTCTAAAGGGCCGGCAACGCACCTGCAATTCCCCTTGTGTTGGGGTTGTTCATGGACGGCATTAACATCAGGTGAACCGTATGCTCGATTGCCCTCCCTTCTATAAAAAAAAACCTAATGAATGGTGTAGATACTCACTTGCGATTTTATTATTTTACTGTTGAAACGTAATAAAACCGACCGATTTTTGAAAGTAACGATTATTACTGATGAAGTGAATCGCCTATAATAAGAACGTGCGAAACAGATTACGGTCAAAGGGTAGTCAAGCTCCACAGTTAGAATTGTGCCTTGCCTTGCCCCTCGAATACGCAAAAATCCATTTATTTACAAAAAATAAGGTATGTAGGATATTTAATTTTTATTTTTATTGGTTTTTATTACATGGATTTACGGAATTTCAAACATTTTAATTGAACTAGTTTAAAACCTGAAACATTATAACTTTATGCATATGTTTGCGCCCGATTGAGAACCGGTTTAACGTTTGGAAGGACTGCATTCCTCCAGAGGGCGCAGCTGCTCAAGAGAATCTGTAGTCCCTTTGGTTAGTCCCTGTTGAACGCGCCCGCGCGACGCATGTTGTTTGTAGTTCACCCGTGTTTCGTCGCGTCGCGAAGTTAAAATACGTTAAAGCGATCGGCCGATATAGTGTTAGTCTATTAAGATACGTGACTAGGCCTATGTTTGAGATTACGTGATTAATTTAACTTCACTTGCCGTCAATTGTGTCGACTAGTTGCTTACGCGGCGTTTTGATACCGATGAATCGTTAAAGTATTATTGTCTAGAAGATTCGATCGTGTTATTTGTAGTGATTAAAGGAACTTTTGTGCTGTTTTTGACATTGATGTGTAGCCTGCGTAGCTTTGATATAGCTCGAAGTGAATTTGCTTGGTCGATTGAACTCTAAACCTTGTGAATTGAAAGGAGTTTGCGTCACTCTTAGTCTATAGTTTTGTGCTTAGTGACGTTAGACTGGAGTTCGGTGCCCAGAAGTGAGGGCGCAGTTGAAGCGGTGCAGGGACGGTGAGTTTGTCCGCCTACCTTGGTGAAGTCAGCTTAAGCACAACACACCTTCTTTCACATACACAGCCACACTACTTTCACACCAAGCTGACGTCTCCTGGTGGCCGAACCTACTCCTGAACTAGGTAAGTTGTGTCGGCCTGTGCATCCATTATATAATAAATTTTCATAAGCCATTGGGCTCTCCCCTTTATTGTCCGTCGAGCTAGAGTACAGATGAGCCCTACCTCAGTCGGCCTTCGTCTGGTCAACTCAGGGCCGTAACATCCAGTATTATCTTAACATATAGAAGCCCTATGTTAGCAAGAGTGAATGTTACTTACGGTACAAAAGGTTTTTTTTAACAATAAAGAGCTTTTTTTAACAATGTTATCACTATTTGTAATTCACAAATCAGGACAAATGACTTACCGATCGGGGACAGTTCTTCAAATCGTGTCATATCCAGTATTATTTTGACATATCGAAGCTCTAAGTTAACAACATTGAATGTTACTCACGGTATCTCACGGTATCAGTGGTAAATGAAAAAATTGATTTTCAATAATTACTCTTTATAATCCACATTGAATAAAAAAGTTTCTGTTTCTGTACAAATAGTTTCTTTGAACAATGAAGAGCTTTTTTGAACAATGTTAATACAATCTGTAATTCACGAATTGGGGCCACCGACTGATCGGGGATTGTGCTTAAAATCGGAACATATCCCGTAAGGTCTGGTCGTTTGGAAGCCCTACGTTAGCAAGACTGAAAGTTACTCACGGTGGAACTTAAGCGCATCGAAAGTGATTTACTGTAACGCGGTTTCATCGCAAATACACCTTTGATAGTTTTACGATTATATGAGATAGAGCGGTTTGTTGGTTTACTTCAAAACGATGTCAAAATTTTGTTGTAAGATAGAATTTTTACTTATATTGTTGATGATATCGGTAAATTTGGTTTAAGAAAAATATTTTCATTTACGTAAGCATGTAATCGCTCACGTAGTCTCGTGAGTGTCGGAGAGAAAGCACAAAATAAAATAAAGAAACTGCGATTTTAAACCGCTTGCCAAGCGTGGCAACTAAGTTAAATGCATTTCGAATGAGATAATTTCTCGAACAGGTCTATGTTTAGGTATGCCATACTTTTGGTAGGCAGTAATGAAAATGAAGAAGCATAGTATAGGGATTTCTATGCTAATACAAAATGTATGTTATATTTAAATAAATTGTGACTTTAAACAAAGGACGCAGTAAAAACAGAGTCACAGTTAAATAGCAGCTTACTGCTGCTGTGTTTTCTATGGTCAGTGTAAACACCTTTTTATTGGTAACAAGGTACTCTAGCCTAGTCCTTAAGGACTAAGACACAACGTTTGATTTTAATCGACGATTGATATAGAATTCTATGAGCCAAAGCATTCACTTAAATATCAGGTGGACAAAGTACTCGTGTGTCACCACTATACCATAAATAAAGTTTATAATATTCAAAAGTGCATACTAGCAACACCAATAAAACCAAATTGTTGTTTTAAAATGTCATTGGAATTTTCCATTTCATTATTCTTGTTGTGTACTTTGTACACGTCTTTTGGTAGAACGCCCACTTGAACGTCCAAGCGACGCGGCAACAATACCCTTGAACGTCCCGGCCCCGGTCGTTGATGTTTTTATACGGTC
>DWHP01005201.1:0-12072 GCA_018247895.1 Parnassius honrathi
ATAAAAGATACATTTTATAATCATCAAAAATATTATTAAGATTGTAACTTTACATTAATGATATTAAACTATATGCAGAAAAATATATATTTCTGGAACTTGGTTATAATAAGACAATCTCTATTTACCTCTTTGTCTTCTTCTTCCAGGGTGAACTCCTTCTTTTTGACAACCTTCAACTGGTTACGGAAGTTGAATTCGGCTGCCTTCTTCTGGAGCTTGGCGAATTTGTTCTCGTATTTAGACACCTTCTTTAGTGTAGGTTTGACGCTATGGTTAGAAAACACACATGTTATTAATACATTTAAAATTTCTAAAAGAGAAATAAAAACTACTTTAATACTTACAATTTGCCTCTAAGGTCGTTGACTTGAGAGTTGAGGTCGGCGATCTAGCAATGTAAATAAAAGTAATTTATATATATGGCTTACATACAAAACACAAAGTAAAAACAACAATGTAAGCAGAATGGGAAAGTGGAAAAAAGAATCATTTAAAACGTTATACTTATAAATGTATTCTAATTTATATAGTCACAAAGGAAACTATTTTATGTAAAATTACTAAAGGTAGAAAAATTTAAAACAATTTTAAATTCCAGAAGGCTATACAAATGAAAATTTTAAAAAAAGTCATGTAAAACATGCAACATAAAAGAAGATTAAGACATCTAGAAAACATTTAAAGCTAGAAATAAAAAGCGCATAGGATGTTGTACACGTCAGTGTGAAATGTTAAAAGAAAAATATCATCAACATAGCGATTAATTTATTAGAAAAATTAAAGAACTGTGCGTAAATTAGGCAGTGTTATTAGCGAGCTGTAAAAGTAGTAAACAAATTTCTAAAGGCTGAGAGACAGCTAGTACATATAAAAATAAAAAAAATTCCACGTCCTAGACTTTATTGCCTTTGACATAGTATCTGCTCTTTGCTTACATGGTACTTAATTCAAAATATCTAATCACTACTTGTATGATTTTATGTTTTTTTTTTGTTCGTGCAATCTAATTACATACATTTTATTCGGTAGCTGGCCGCGTGCAGCACCTGTATACATTTGGATTCGCAAAACTATACTATGTGCAAAAATTTACATGTGCATTAAAATTTTGAGCGCTAACAATATGTTACTCCTTAGACGTTGGACAGCCTCGATACTTTAAAAAGAGATACAATAATCGGTTTTCCCCAGCACATACATAACATCAAAAATCAATTTTTTGCATACAACAAATATGTATATTATCTACATAGATACATAAGGTTTATATATACATATATCTTTACTTAGGAAAACTGTTTTTATGTTTAAAACATCACTAAGTACTCATTCATTCTCCAACTACCAAAGTTGTAATATATTGTGCGCTAAATCTATTGAACTTAAACATATTTTTCTATACTCAAAATGACGACATGTCGACCCCCAATCTTGATGATCATAATGTCGCAAAGATGTGTAAAAATGTCACGGTGCAAAATCGATCACGTATATGAAGAAATTATGTGAGCGATGTTGTGTGTTTGAATATAGATGAGCACGCTGTGTACACGCTCTGTGTCCGATTTGGTGCGATTTTTAGGAGTGTACTAGCGCCACCACCTCGGACGCGACAGGGATAGGAACAGGCAACATCGACCCGAGCATGGCACTTTTATTTTATACTCAAAGTCCACTGATACAGGTACTAAAGTAAAGGTTTCGGTTGTATCTTAGTATCCGAACACGCAGACAGATTGCGTCGTAAATAACGGATCTGAAAAGTATGAGATTTGGAACAAGAAGTTTCACGTTTACTGTGCACTTGCGTGTGCCATTTGAGGTACTAATCTACCGTTAAAATTGTTACTGCTGTTGTTATAATTATAAAAAATAAAAGTCAGTAAGGCCATATTAAAATCAGAAACATACAAAGCGGCACACGATATCCGAATCTCTTTCTCTACCTCTGCAGTCGGATATTAAAGTGCCATACTATTTCAAGGACATTTAGAGGGAGTTTAAACTAAATTGTTATAAACAATTCATGCAATAACTGTATTTGGTTAAGCTAAAAATATTGGCGCAAGTGCGTGAACGATAAAATGGAAGAATATACAAAAATTGAATAAGTTATGCACGCATGCAGTGACTACAGACGACGTCGAACGCGGCGCTTCAGTGATGAAAAATGAGGTTTTAATGTTACCCTGATGAGAGTTACTATAGTTAAAGTAGTTAATTGTGTAAGTCCCTTGTTGAATGATACACTGCCAGCGCCAAACACAGGCGTCGCAGCCAGTCGAGATCGATTTTGCACCGCACGCCTTAACGTGCATGGGCAGTCCGCACGCGACAGCCTATTACACGCACACACCTAGTCTACCAGTACAGCACTAACAACCGCGCCTCAACCGTTATTTACAGGTCAGGAAACAACCGGAAACTTTTAAAGCATCATAAATATATCAACACGAACTGTCACACGCGCACGTTTGTTACAATACCGATGATCGTGATATTCACAATGGTTATAAAGTATCGGTCAATACCTCAAAATCTCTTTTCCTGACTTCATGTTCCAAATCCCACTTCTGGCCCTCACACAAATACATGCGGTCATAATACTCCTGTATTATTCTCTTGAGCATTTCTATAGAAAAAGAAATATAAATTATTGAGCCAACGGAATGATCATGAGCGTTTGTGTGAATAGTCTACGTCTGTCGACGAAGCGACGTGTGCATGTGTGCGATGAGCCGTAAAACTATCATGTCATGTCGTAACAACTAACTCAGTATTAAAATAATTTCACGTCATATGCATTCCCAATCCTAATATGCAGATTACCTCCATTTTCTTAATTGCGCTAGCACGTTCTAGTTCATATTTATCCCCCTCGAGCTCGTATATTCTTTGCCAGTACATTTGACATATCGTCTGCAGTTCCGCTAAAGAAAAACAATATGAAATTTAGAAATAATATAACATCGGTAAATAGTTTGCCGCCTCAAATGTCTTTGGGTAGTTAGCTGCTACACGAAACCGAAAATTTATAACTGTGTATAAGCAAAAGCGAAGCTATATGATAATAATTAAATAGGGTCCAATATATCAAAACTTTTTGGCATTATTTTCACTATCCGGTTTCAGAATAACGAATGTTATTATTATTGCAATTAAAACTAGTAACTTCATCAATCAAAATATACATGTTATTCACATTAGCTAAGGCTTGAAATTATATATATTCTAGTCCGTACTACGAATGAATCGGCTGAGAAATCAAAATTGAGTTCTAGTCACATAATCGGCATGAGTATCGCAAACGAAGAGCGTATTATATAAATTGCTTAGTGCCCAAACCAAATCAGACCTCGAGCTCTTTGCGGGCCACTTCCATCTCGTGGTCGTACTTTTCTTCTTCGAGCTTGATGATACGCTGATGGTAACCGGTTATGATGGTTGTAAGAGCAGCTACAACATCAACGAAAATTACTCTCGTTCTGTTACATAATGTACTTCTACAGTTCGTACCAGCCTATCCCTAACAGCCGATTACGGCACAGCGCATAAAAAGTAAGCAAAGATGTAAGTTTCAGAGAGAAATTAAATAAATTTAAGAAGTAATTATAGTAAGTACTCGCACGATAGATCGACAACGCCACAGATAGCTTCAAAGAAATGATAGATGAATTAGAAGGTATAAGAGACCGAAAACTGTAAATAAAATCCAGCGGCAACACTCATTGGACTGCGTTATCCCTTGTTAAATAGACGCAATAGAGAAAAACGGTATTTTGGCATATCACAAAGTTAAATGAAAGTAAGGTTTTGTAAGTTTTGTAAGTTCATCAAAAGAGAGCGCTTTGGTAGCAGCTCATGTCGCTACCTCCATATCTTTCCGTTTAACGATGTATTCCAGATCGAATTTTTGATCTTCGAGTTGGGCGATGCGGGTGTGGTATTCTTTGCAAATCCTCGAAAGAATATCTATAATGTGATATACATAACAATTAAATGAATCAGTATTTGACAATCACAATTCGTGTATTGTCACTTTGTACAGTGTCATGATCTTCGAAAAATCGTAGCATTACTTTATGTCTTTTTATCTATAAAAGTACATCGAATAACTAATAGTTCGAGAATAATTTAAACTTATTTAAAGTACTACACAGTAACACTACAAACTAACTCTCAAAAAGATAATTTACCTTCGTTTGCGTCATCAATGTTTTTGGGTTTCCCGCACCTCTCCTCGATAATACGCCTTCTTTCGGCCGCTTTGCGTTCCTGTTCCTTCTTTAATTCTTCAGCAGCTTTTTTACGCAGCAACAACTGTCATGTAAATCAAAGTTTTAAATAAACGCTAAAAATCACCATAACATTGTCCTAAGCAAAGGTATTTTTAAAGTCAGAAACAGTAAATTATCTAAAAAAAAAACATGTAATTAGGCTTAAAGTCTAAATGTATTATATTCATAACACTACTTTATTTGATATTTTGTCGTATATTTCATACGTTACGTTCCTTCTATCATCGTGTGGTATTAAAGTCAAGGAAAAACTTTCTAGAATGTTTTTGCTTTGATCTTTTTATCGAATCTATTTCGGAATATAAAATAATAAAAATATTATAATCGTGTTTTTTTTCTTTAACAACATTTTTCTATGTACTTCTAAGTACAATCAATCTTTACCTTAATTGATATATTATATTAATATAACAATAAATATGTATTGTGCGAAATATGGATAATATACTTACCCTAAGCTTCTTCTTTCTTTCAGGTGTCATGAAACCCTTCTTAGCCTTCTTGGCCTTGGAGGCTTCCTCCATGCGCTTGCGCACCTCAGCACGCTTGCGGTCAATCTCGGCCTGTTTGGCCTTCTTCGCCTGAAGGAAATCACCTTAATGCTAGTTAACGTCTAACATAAAGCCCTATGTAAATTAGTAGTGTCAATTTTTTTTTTAATGAACTCATATAGTTCTAATAAATCTAATAACATATTATTATTACAATAAAACGACAGGTTCCAAATATTGAATATCGTATTGTAATAAACATTAAATCGTTAAAGTGATATAATATTTAATTAAAAATAACTTAAATAAGATATAATGACTAAATAAATAGTAATTCAAGATATTTGTTTCGACTGCTTTACCTCCTCGAGACGCTTTTTCTGAAAAAAAAATAAGTAAAAAAGAATTAGTACGCAGCTTATAAAAGGCTATCTATAATAGTATTATATATTTACTTTGGTTATTTCACATATTAAACATTAAAAACATCAAATAACATCAAATATTTATAAAAAAAAGTGAATAAGTTTTAGCGAATGTGCACAGTAAAGTTTTAAAACTGTAATTAATACAAATATATATTTCAGGGTATTTGTCATTTTATTAATGTGCTGTGTGAGTATTGTGCCACCGGGATTATATAGATTTGCCCAAAATATCAAATTTTATTACTTCAAATCTACAAAAGTTGCTTACAACTACAGAAGGTAATATAAATAGTAAATAAGCTAATTAAAATTTTTTAATGTAATTTTAAGCAAATTCTTTACAATTCCCAGATATCAAGCGTGTATTGCTAAATTGTAAATCAAAGTGATTGTTAAATTGTAATTCAAAATTATTTGGTTTAATATACATCATAGCAAGCTCTGTGACAACGAAAATGTTCGACAAATTCAATATTTTGTCCAGATGACGACGATATTGCAAAGTATTCACTTACAATACGTTTACCAAAGTAATAAAACTCTAGCTGTAACAGAAATTTCACATGAAATGAAAGAATGTTTTCTTTTTTATTTATTGACTTTGACACGCTTGTTAAAAAAGTCTCTAGTTCGGTAAGAAATACAAATACGTTTTTTTTCGATCATTAGTTTTATCAATTTAATTCATAGGCATTTTCGAAATAAATACCTATTTGAGAACAAAGTTGTTTCTACTTTTGAACTTTTTATTTTCGTTATAATAGTTCGTGATTGGTAGGTATTTGTGTATCATGGAAGTAAATTTTGTAAGTAGATTAGTAAGAATTAGTATTTACCCGTGTCTCGAGGAGACATTGTACTCAATACTGTTGTATAATCGTTGTAGGATCGATCCAAAGAGCGAGGAAGTCCAAATTGCATGAGCAACAGCGGGTTGGGGAGTTCAATGAAACAGAATAAGAAATAACACATTTTGTTAGATAAATAATAACATAAAATCCCTTACAACTATGTTTATAACATATTCAATGTTGATCACAAGCTATAATATTATAAATATTAACTTACACAATGGTTATCAATAATATCATAGAATTTCTACTTTACAATTGTACACAGTTCCACTATTCCCAACCAAATTACGAATATGAAATATATACGATACTTCTATTATATTTGGAATGCCAATTTTTTCCAAGAAATTCACAGAAGACCCAATGTTTGGACTGTGACTTAACTTAGTATCATATAAAATGTAATTTAAATGTTTCATCATTATAGTAGCGTCGCGCTGTGGCCGTACAGGACCGTGTAGTGGCGATGTCAGAATATTCGCTACCCCATATCGTCGCTTGGGCTTCGTAAGAGGCGACAAAGGGAAACAAACAGGGAGATAAACACCAGCGTCTACTTAACAACAACTGAAATGAAATAAGAAAACTGGGGTGGCCAATATCCCCTTTCGGATAATATGTGGAAGAAACCTTTAAACAGTGGACTGTATATAAGCAAATAATCACTATCATTATTATCAGCATTATTATCATCATTAGCTCGTTAGTAGTAGTACAAATAGTTTTCTGAGAAATTGCTCGATATTTAATAGCTAAGAGTTTCTACTGCGCCGCTGCTTGTGTAGGCTCAGTTCCTGTACAAAACAAGTTTTTGGAGAAAATGGCACTTTTAACACCCGACTGTTTTTATGCTGCCACTTACTAAACTTGTAAATCCAGACGGACGTCTGGATTTACATCCAATAAATACGACAGTCTTACCGCTTATGAAAACTCACAAATACTTTAGATTTTCTACAACCTAAATTGACTCTTACGACACCACGTATCTAGGTAATTGGAATCCTTTTCTGCCTATGAGTCCATCTCGGTAGGCACTATACTCTTAATTATTTCTGCCGCAGAGCAGCAACTCGTGAACTGCTGTATTTCGGTCTGAAGGGTATTTAGAGTCAGTTTAACAATGTACTGTGTACTTCCATCTATTTTTATAGAATAAGGGCATCAAACACGGACGCCGTCCACCTGTGACAAGTATATACTGTGACGGATAGATATCTACATCTGTCCTCGGTTAAGAATCAAAATGCAAATCCGTTGTCACCCTTGAGGACAGAGCTGGAATACTTCATTTCCAGTAAAAATGGTATCTGGTTCTCTACACTCACCATACGAAACGCAGCAGCACTAAGCTGCTAGTTTACGTTGGTATTCTGTGAGAGCGTTGTGCTTCCCCTGCAGCATGACTCTATCATGTACATCTTAATACCAAGGATTAGCCACTTACCGTCAGGTAGACTGCTAATTTGCTTGTCACTTGATTTTTTATAAAAAGAAATGACATCATGGTTTCTGTTACACGACTACCCTACAGTAGATACCAGTTCTAAGTTAACCGTGCGTCGCTTTACTTTCATTATTCATATTTCAAAATTAGAATATTATTCTAAAATATGTTAGATATTTAACAAAATAAAAGTTTAGGAAAATAATTTCAATGTTTATATAAAAACTTTTAGCTAGGATCTTACCTCACTTCATCATCCGCCATTTTGTTTGTGTTGGTTTAGGTGTCCTGAAATAAGATCAAAGGGCTTTAAGTACAAATAAATCAAAATTCACCGGGTACTTTAACAGAAAAAAGAACTTCTTTTCTGCCAAGAAGTCCATGTAAGTAGGACTACTCCCTTTTTATCCACCTATTTCTGCTATTAAATAGCCAGTGCTTGCAATTCTGTGTCCCGGTTCCGGTTCCGGTGTAGGGTTTAGAGAGATAGTATAATTACCAGCTGTGAGCCTTTCCATCTTTGTTTTCAGCTGGCAACGCACCTTCTTTATTGTTAGAAGTTAGTTGCAGACGACTTTGGACTGCAGCAGCCACTTACCATCAGGTAGACTGTAGGTTCGTGGGTCACATCAGTTTTGTAAAAAATCTTTTGTCTGTTTTCTTTCATCTTTGTGAATAAATTAGTGTTGCTTTTTAATCGAAATATTCTAATAATAATTATCGTAGTATATGGCCTTATTACCGTAATATTTACTATGAATAATGTTAAAATTATAAATTATAATCCTTTTTTTACAACTTTATTCCAATAACTAAAACAGTATATGTAACTTATCTACAAACAATAAAATATAGGTGATATCTTCTTTTCAATTATTGATTTTATTCTTTATATTTCAAGTATATCAAGCTGAGTTCAAATAGGCCGCTCATAAGCACGAAGAACCAACAACCGATGGGGAATCAAGTTCTACAGTGGCACCCTCGTGTCAGTAAGCGAAGTGTAGGGCAGCCTCCAGTAAGTAGGTGAAGGGACGACCTAGTTAGACATGCAGTAAGTCGATGAATGCGTATGGCTCAGGACCGTACTTTACGGTATTCCTTAGGGGAAGCATATGTCCAGCAGTAAACTTGAGGCTGCAATGATGACAATGATGATTTCAAGGTCAAGGCCCAAGTTCTAGTAACATCATATATGCATGTATAAAAAATTCCCCATGTCTATAATTATTCCGGATAATCCTTTTCTAAAATAATTATTGTCCTTTATGTAAAAAAATATAAGGTCTCTAAATATAAAAATCTCTAAACAACTTTTTAAAGAAAACCACAGGGTCAATAGCAAGCCAACAGACTATGCCAAATAATTTTGATAATAAATTTCCAGTTAAAAGAAAAAAAGACAAATATTAGGGATGCGTATTTGGCCAACATCTACTAACATTAGTGTTATATGAAACTTTTTGGCTCGCGTCCAATTCACTATCTATGAGTGAAATAACTGACATTTGATACCGTCAGTGCCAATTTATTATTTCTTTATTTAATTCTTTATCTTTTATAATTTTTACTCTATCGTTTCTATTAACAACAAACGTTTTTAAAAAAATTGCCATATCTGATAACATTCGAAATTCGAAAATATAATTATAAGTAGCTAACGCTGTTCATTTTTGGAAATTGGTTACAAAATAATTAATTGATTGAAGCTAATACAATAAGCTTCGTTCATGTTCGTAGAGCTTCGCCAAAATTCGGAAGGTACGCGCGAGACTGAAATAGTTTGGCTCGGTGTAACGCGCAGCGCATATCCTAATTTGGTTTCATGAACGACCTGCTTCAGTTACACGGATTTCATCTATGACGCAAGACACGTGCAACGCGACGTATGTACATTTTGCCTTTCTTTATTCGTTTACTATACAATTCAAGAAGGATAAAGACGTAAACATAAATCACTTTTGACTTGTGACGATTTAACCTTTGTTAGATCTAAGTTACATGGATTTTTATACTTCTTATATCTGGTTAACACGCACATAAAATATTCATTTTTGTAATTTTGTTAGAAAAATGCCAAAATATGAAAACATAAAAGTTGATATCTGGTTTCTTCCATTGATATATTAAAGAAGAAAGTATACACGACATCGGTATTTTACACACACGTGACTTCTACACGATCTCGAGGTTCCGTTGCACCAAAAACGTGCACCACTTCACTGAACATATAATCACTTAACTCTTTATTTTTTTAGTTAGTAGAAATATATGTATCACCACTCACCTACGGCACGAAAAAGAGGATGGCCCTACAAGATGGTTCAGCCAACACGAGCCACAGTTGCTGACTGGCGCTGGGCGGGCGGCAAGGTGCGGCGGGTAATGCGTGGGCGTCGATTCCCCCGCGCCTCTCACTTCCCTCCCCTGACCAGCGTTCGCGCATACCCCGTCCCCTCATTTTATTCTCTTGCTTTCCGCACAGACATTTTTAGAGCAGTGTCGTTTTAACACCATCACCGAAATAACACAAGATCCAAGCTCCAGTTCTGAGCTAACAAAACTCGTAAATTTTGAGTCCACCACGCTTACCATGTTCACGATGCATACATAATATCATCTTATATCAGGAAAAACCACGTTATGATACCCTTTACGTAAATATAAAGGTCATTTATTACATTGGTTAATTTTAATGTTTGTTAATGCGACTTTGCGCCTTTCAAAGCAAGATTTTAAATTACTTGAGTAATGGAAAGAAAAACTAATAATATGTACGTCTAACTAACACAACGATATATTAACATTCAGGCTTGCAAATCTATAACTCCCCAATAATACGAAACCAGTTTTACTGTTTTGGGAATATCTTTCTAAAACTGTAAAGATCATATAAAATTCAAATAAAAAATAGTTAAAATGCAGATGTGTTTCTAAAAGGCTTTCCGGTTCTCGTAACTAACCACACAAACGCAACAGAGTATCTTGAAATTTTACACTGCAATTCTATCACCGTAACGGCATGAAGGCGAAAATATTCCGTCCGTTGCAACACTCACTGCACCAGATGTGGAAGCTCTTGGCCCTTGGTTATCAAAAGAAGTGTCACCAATCACACACTGCTGCGCAATTCAATAGACGCGATTCAATATCATCATCAATCAAGAGCACGGTCCTGCTCCGGTTGATATCTTATATACTTTAGGAAAGTTTTTTCTGGGTTGGTTTTAATGGGTTTTTGACAAACCCCAAAAAAATCTCGTTATCACATGGCCAAAATAGATGACATATTATTTATTGACTACAATGATTTAACAAAGGTCATTGTAAACAATCATCTCAAATTTCCTTTTGAACTACCGTACCATATTTAAGAACGCTGTAGACTATTTCGGGCCAGTAATAAAATGACTGCATAATGAACTCCGTCGTAATTTTCTATCCTGTGAGAGGTAAATAACTTAGAGAAGATAGTTAGGTCCACGGAATGCTCAAAAATCTCAAATTGCCTTTTGTAGTACCATACATTCTAGGTTGCGAAACGGTTACCCATTAAATGAATTGACTCACTACAAAGCAATTCAAATACAAGGTGGTATTTTTTTTCTGCCTAGGAGTTTTTCATTTCTACCGCTAAATAGCAGTGCTTGCATTGTTGCTCCTCAGACGAAATATTTCGTCTGAGTGTTGCTCTCCGGTATGTAAAGTATAAAGACATAAGCTGTGGTATAAGATATGAGTAAACTGAAAGGTGTAGTCTTAGTCTTCAAGGATAACAATCCATCTGAAGTCTTCTATATATGAAGTTGGCTGCAGGTGTCCATAGGCTACTATAACCACTAACCATTAGGTGAACTATAAAAAAAATTGTCATTTCATTTAAAAAAAAATAGAAAAACTGTCAACATTCCATTATTTTAAACGTATAATAACTATAAGTAGAACGTTTTTGAATCGAGTCGCTCGTTTTGTATTCGACAACCAAAATCGATTCGGTTAGAGTTATGTGTAACAAAGAAAGATTTGGAAACTAAAACCAACACTACCCCGACTGCTATACCCCGGGGAATATTAAAGATCATTTTGCCATTATCAATGCGAAGCACGTAACTGCAGAAATGTAACGCTCGGTTTATGTTGAGATAAGGAAAATTGAGCAAATCTCATATGCATTTACACAGTCCTAATTCAGCTTTTGTATAAACGTATTTCCATTACTAGTCGCTATCTATGCAGCTTCACACGGCGCTTCAATTTGCAAATGGCGTCTATTGAAGCTTCTTATTCAAACAGTCATGTGCTACTAGACTAGAATTTATAAGCGCTACTGTTGATAATGCTGTCCCAAGTTAGAATCCTGGGTCGGGCCAAAATTAGTTAGTAGGATTTTGTTAAGAAATGTTCAGTAGCAGCCCGGGGTCAGAAGTACGGCATTGTTTCACCCCCTGCTTCGGAAAACACATAAAGCCGTTTATCCGGCGCTATATATATATACAGGGTTACTGGTAATTCGACGTATTCCCGCCAAGGCGTGATAGTTGGGGTCATAAC
>DWHP01005202.1:0-12071 GCA_018247895.1 Parnassius honrathi
TATATATACTATATATAGTATGCATTTAGTAATAGGCTGTTATTTTGATATTACAAATAGTCACTTCAATGTATAGATTATAGTTATACTATGTATTAATTTGAAAATAAAATTCATCTTCTATTTCATGTTGATTGCAACGTTCATATTGATATATTGATATATTTAAACAAATAAAATGGCTGCCAGCACGGCGTTGACTCCACCGGCATCTTTTCAAGGTTCGAGTGCTAGCGCCTTTCACTATATGTGTATTAGTGTTGTCAGGCCCAATGGGGCAAATATCGGAACGGAAGATAAAAATAATCGAGAATTTGGTCGAATCTAATAAAATAAAAATATTTTTTTTTGTAACCATTTTGCAGAATATATTTTGCCAATAGAGAGCTATTTCCAATAAATATATTGGATTAATTTCATAACCGATTTTTAATAGTCTGTGGTTGTTATTCATGGCTTGACATAGTTTAGCGTGACACATCACTATCGTAAGTGGGCGGTACCCACCCATGAAGTACAACAATATCTGTATGACAATATATCTAAAAAAATACAAAACTTCATAGGCGTGAGCTGTCATTCGCACCGTGCTACAACGCAAAGACTATATAGTATATTTGTATTTATTATTATTTTTACCAATGTAAAATAATGCTGCAGTACCGTATAGTTAGTGTAGAGAATCGGAGAACCATTTTACAGGAAAAGAGGCATTTTAGTTTAACACAGTTTGTATTAGATTCTAATCGAGGATAGAGGTAGATGTCTATGGGCTACGGTTCATCATGCTAATTATACTAAAAAAACAAGCACAACGACTTCGAAATATATTTTTTTAATTTACTATTACTTACATATTAATTTTAAAATTACATTAATAACAAACATACATTTTTTTGATTTAATAAAAATAGGCTGTGCATTATTTAACTTACCCGAGTAGAATTTTCCTCTATGTTAAGATTACTTTAACGCAGTGGACTGACGTATGTATTTACTCAGTGCTAGAGAGCTTATTAATCATTCTAAATCCGCTCACGTCTTTGCTCGGCACCTGAGTACTGTTGGAAATTGATAGCAGCCACTCGGTAAACGGTGGATGACTATGCATTAATTAATTTTCAGACGGTACATATTAGCAATTTAAAACAAAACATTGGACACCTTGACTGTAGTAGAACAATTTATTTAAACTCAAAAAAAGTTTAATTTACAGCATATATATTTATAAATACATGCATATGTTATATTATATGTTTACGTAAATATACGTATATATATACCTTTATAATATATTTATGTAATTATGTTTATATTATGTATCTTAGTAAGTAGTAGTAGTTATGATAATATTATGTAGACATTGATATTTTTAACCTAACTATTTGCACTTTGCATCTACAATATCTTCTCTGCTTACTTTGCCTGGAAGTGGACTAGTAGAGAATGCCCTGTTGCATTAAGTCCGCATTTTTGTACTTGGTATACAGATAAAGCATAATAAAATAAATATATACGTCCAACTACTGGGCACAGGCCTCCTTTCATTTTTGAGAGAGTTTTAGGGCAAGGAAATGTCCGCCGCGCTGCCCCTTTGGGTGTTTGCGAACTTCACATATGACATGTGGGTTTCCTCACGATATTTTACTTGGCCGCCAAGCACGTGAAATCGAATCCGTGTTCTCGCGTAATGTGAAATTTGCAACGAGCGCTTAGCCCCTGAGCTACCATGGCTCTCGGCATTTAAACTTTGATCAATACCTACTTTAATGTTCACTCATTCGTTACAGCCTGTCTAAAATCCACTGCTGTACACAGATCTCCCCCATAGCTCGCTTTATATATTAAATATCCCTCACACCTTCCGTTATATCGCAAACAGGTGGACTGTGTGCTCGTTTGTCACTCAATTCTAAAAAAAACCTGATGGTAAATGGAAGCCTTATCTATCCTCAGTTAAGAATCCAAATGTAGATGCGTTGTCACCTCTGAGGAATAAGAGAATCGTTGCCTTGTTACCAGTAAAAGGGGGTCTCTAGTTCTTTACACTCACCATACGAAACACATCAACATTAAACTGTTTATTTATAGTGTTATTCCGTGAGAGCGTGGTCCTTCCCCGTTTGTGCTGCATGTATAATATTAATATCCACTATCATATAAGAATATCCACTATCTCATATCATCTCGTGAATGTGCAAGAGGCGACAGAGGGAAACAAACTAGACAATGGGCGGCATCATTTTTCTAATAACAACTTTTAAAAATCTGAGGTTTGTACCCCGCTTTTCAGGCATAGCATCTATGGCAAATATGAGGCAATAATGAGGCAATCCTAGGGGCAGATTTTATTTTAGCAGTGGACTTTTATAATTTTATAATTACTCGTATCATGTGTTTACCTTTGTCATCTCTTACAACACCCACGGGAGTACAGACAGTAGTGATATTCTTACACCGTCACCACATTGTTGTTGAGGAGAACAAAACCGGAGATAGGCGACAGCGTCTTCCTAGTAACAACTAGAAAATAAAAAACTGCGTTTGGCAACCCGCCCGGGAAGTGTGGCTATGCTAGATATACCTTATGAAGAAATCTATGGGAGGCTTATTTTCAACAGTGGACTACGATAGGCTATATTTTGAATATGAATGACTATTCTGTGTACAAAATGTAAAAGATGGATTGCCTGTAATAGATGTGTGTTGATCGAACATATTCAATTTTGGTGCAATGCAGCATCGCGAAATATGCGGTTTCATGTAATGTATTCTAAATTGGAAATATATTATATATTACAAGCATTGACGGATCGCGTAATATAACCGCATATGATGAAATAGTTTTGATGTTGTACAATCAATTCAAAATATATTATATTATAATATAAATGTGAAGTATTAAACATAAAGGTGATTCTAAATGGGCCATATTATCATTGCTTTCTGTGACCCCAATAGTGTTGCCAGCAACATTTTATACGTGGTATGGCTCTACCAATGGAATCTGGAATTATATTAGTAGTATAGTTGTAGCACGAACGGTTCGGCTCGACCGGAGAACGACACGCTCTCACAGAATACCAGCGTAAAGTAGTAGCTTAATGCTGCTGTGTTTTGTATGGTGGGTGTAGAGAACCGGAGATGCTTTTTACTGAAAACGAGGCATTCCATCTTAGTCCTCACGGGTGACAACGCATCTGCATTTTAATTCGTAATCGAGGATATATGTAGATGTCTATAGGCCGCAGCAACCACTTACCACCGGACTGTGTACCCGTTTGTCACCCTACCCCATAAAAAAGTTAATATAAGTAAGATAGTTATGATCTTACGGTCAGATGTGTTAAATTTTAAAACCTGACGCTGATTGGAAGCGCGGATCGTAATAAAATAAAATGCGTAATAAAATAAAATCACACTGTTACTTATAGGATCATATCATTGAAAAGTAGTATGTAGAAATATCTTCTGCTGTCTGTCCATAAAAATTCAGGTCTATGAACACGTTTTACTCGTTTATTTGAGATTTCATGCATTAGTTTAGCACTAGCTTGAGTTTTGTAAATAATCAAAATCACTTTATTAAAAGATAGATGTTTTTAGACTTCGTGCTTTCTCCCTACTTCCCAATCTCTCTTAGTGTGATTAAAAAAGAAGGGAAAAAGGAAAAGATTAAATAAAACATTTTAAATGAATGTTTATAACTGGATATATGTTTGAAAACTAAAATAAACTTTCATTTTCGAAAACGGTACCAGTTTTACGTTACTCCTAGAATCTAATTGGCGATAGTGTATAAATAATTATAGCAAGCTACGAGTATAAACAAACGTATAATGAGTAGTAAGATCACAGTTCACGCGTACTCGAATATTTTAGTATAGTTCCAAGAATTCGTGACGTTTATAGGGGTCGTATGAGATTGTTATAAAACGTCTATCTTTAACACATTCAACTTGGGCTTGAGTAAAGGAGCTTTGACCACTTTGAACTCATCTGGTATAAATTTCTACTAATAGTAAGTTTTCTTTTTTATTTTTTCCCGCCATTTGGAAACATTTCCTCAATTTTTAGAATCTAAAAAAATGTGGATACAAATGATAATGTGAAATTTAATTCATTCAAACCGTATTTCCTTTATTTAACTTAATAGCAAGTAGTCTATAACATTTTCTATGTCCCGTTAATACACTTAATTGGTTTATTGCGGAAGACAATAAAACTAGAAAATAATTGCAAAAAGCCCTGGAAAAATACTGAGATTCATTTGATACCTGCAATATTTCTCTCTTTTTATATTATGTATCAAAAGCAACAGTCCATGAGGCTAATATCGACGACACGGAATTCGCTCTTAGAAGTTTTCGATGATCGAGATCGATTGAGTTTATTCATCTACTGCGTCGTGTTATTAGATTGGCAAAGTTAAGAGAGGGTCATGAACTCTATAACTGCATTTGTGGGTACCGTTTCGTTATACCTTTCCTCACATCCGTTCGGCCCGGTGTACATTTCTATCATATAACCGTGGCTCAATGAAATGTAATCAAACATTACAAAACAACGCTCTAGTTTCTAGAGGCTGACGCGCGACCTGATCTATATAGAGTGACCAGGTTTCGGGCAGTACTTTTTAAATTTATTACTTAGCAGGAAAGAAATAGTCAAAGATACTATAGAAAATATTAATAAATAGTATTTGCATGCAAATGTTACAAGCTTGGACAACTTTCGTTTTTTTTATAAAACAAAGTTCTACGTTCAATTGGGATTTCAATCCATTTTATACAGTAAAGTACATAGTAAAATTTTGAATAAATTTATTTTTAACAAAACAATAATTATTTTTATATGTTTAGTATGAACAACGAGCTAACAGTCCGTCATATAGGTACATACACTCGGTAAGATGCCCAGTATACGATACTAAGTAGGAAAGAGGATAGTAGCATTTTAAACGAAAACCTGAGTAGAAAGTGAGCCTTAACAACCAGTAAATTCAATTGGTCTAAATTGTACTGAAATCAGAAGTTTTCCATCGTTTACAACATGTACATATTCTTTTCTGATTTTAAAAATAGAAATCGCTCCTTGGAAATTCCAATAATAATTAACCAAATTTGACTTCAAGGATTTTTAATCCCTAAGACATAGGCTCTTCGACATTATGAAACGGCTATAATAATGGATTGGGGTTCGCTATAGATATCCGGTACTTGATTTTAATAATATTTTTAGCCTAGGAGGCTTGTTAGGGTTAAGCTTGAACCTATTACACTGTTTTTAGATGTTGGAAATGCGTTTTTGAATTAATTACGATAAAAGCAAATTTCACTAAAAATTGCTTATAACGAAACGATCATCACGAATCAATTTGTTCTCGTATTATGAAGTAGATATCCAGTACTTGATTTTTTAATTTTGTTTTCAATTTAGGAGGTTTGTCAGGGTTAAGCTCGAACATTTTACACTGTTTTGGATTTCGGAAATGCCTTTCGAATTAAATACGATTAAAATAAATTTCACTAAACATTGCATATAACGAAACGCAAATTTGTCAATTTATTTTTTAACACGGATACACTCATAAAAAAGTTAATCACTCGGACCCAGACAATCCATTTATGGCTAAAGATGGGACTTATATCCAACAAATTGATTCGCAGTGGACAGCAGTCAAGAGGTTTTTCAGAAAACAAAATGATAACAATTCACATTACATTATTTCATTTGCCACTATCATAGCAGAGTTTAGGGCACCTAACTTTATAAATAAGATTGGTCGAATCTGTTCTAAATCCGAAACAGCACGCTCTGACTCCACGTAGTCTTGTTTGCCCTACCCCTAGAGTGTTTTTGTAAAGCCGAAGACGCGGAGGGAGTGCAGCCCCCGCCCGCTGTAGCAAATTGCAGGTCCGTAGCAAATCGTACGTACAGTAATTGCAGGTGATAAGCCGAAATTGTGAAGGTGAGCGTAGGTGACTACGATTTGCTACGCAAGGGCAAAGGGGCTGCACTTCCCTGAGCACCGAAGCTGTTACACAAGCAACTTTGTGTCAATATTCGTGTGTAAAAAAATGAGGTGATGAGTTTACAAAAAAATATTACTTATAAATTATAGATTTCCGCAAAGAGGGAAGGGTAGGGGAGGCCTCCCTTGAACCCTCTCCCTCTCCCCTCCCCCTCCCACCACCGTACGCGAGTACCGGATGTCTATAGTTTCACCATGGATTGTCTTATACAATATATAGGAGTACATTTATCCCACACCTAATTAGACTGTCCCGGTTATCCGTTACATTTTCATAAAAGCCTGGAAACCCTGTCCACGCAGCTGAGAGCCGAGCCCTGTCGGTGTGCAGGGGACAGTGACCCGGGCTATCTCCGAGATCGCAGCCTCCGACCGGCCAGATGCCGAAAGATGTCAGACAGGTCCGCACTCAGGAGCTTGATGATTAAACAGGGCAATTTATATTTAAATTAATTCTGGATGGTACAATTACAAAAATTTAAGATGCTGATACAGTTCGCGTAAATAACTTAAACTTGTACTGTGATGTCAACACCTACAAAAGTGTAATTTTTTTAAATACAAACTTAATATACAGAGAAAATCTGCAATCCTTAAAAATGACATATAAAGCTCAAATCGATGCAAAACTTTTGCAAACAAATTATACGAGTATACGTTAATATTAAATACATTTTTAAAACGCGACAATAGTGTGGTCTCTCGCTCAGCAGTAAGACTGTACGAAGGTTACGTTTGTCCTTTAGATACGAGAATAGAATTGTAGAGATGCACATATAAATAAAATTGACGTATATGTCTGTAATATCGAAACAACTAGCTCTTGTTAATATCAGAAGCGTTATTTTCACGCATTTTATTATATATTTTTTTTGTCTGTTTGACTTTCCGTCGGACTGTCTTTCACCGTTAGTCTTTGGAATCAAGGGCTGATTATGATAAAAATTCACGAACAGACTGAAAGCAATGCAAAGGCTGATCTAGGCATTGCTTTTTTGGCTTCGCTTTGCTCGAAATAGATGCAGTTTTTTTGTGATATCGAAAAATTGGTGTTTTTTTTTATTAACTCTTATATTATGGGAGATATAAAATACGTTAAGAGCAATTGTTTTAGTTTGCAATTTTACTCAAAAATCACAAAATAGATTTTTATTTTGAATATTTTTTCTCACATCGCACATATAGTTTTTGAGATAATAGCAAAAATACTTAGTTTAAAGTGGTTATCCATTATTGAAGTAGTCGATTAAATGCCACATTATAGATCTTCCGATTAAGCTGTGAAAGCTAAAAGGCTAACGACACTAACATCACAGAAACTAGACATGCGGGTTTTTTCAAGTTTAAAAAAATATGGTTGCGGGTAAAGCTTTTTATACATTAAAAAACAACGATTTAAATACAAAGCACTTATTAAAATGAACAAGTACTTTTTGTAGGTTCGTAAGTAAATTAGTTCATATATTTTCTAACATTTAACCTTTGGCTACTACCAATTTTGAACTGTAGAAACAAAACAACACTCATATAATATAAATCCACACCTGTCTTTAACCTTTAGCTTGCGGCTATCGGCGTTTAAAAAATAAAAGAAGCTGCGTTAATATCGTATTTTGAGCGGCGTTGGTAGACCGCTACTGCAGGTGCGTTGGCCTGCCTCTGCCGCCGCCCCAACCGCCCCTACCCGCGCCTTTGTAATTAATTACGATTTAGTTTAAATAGAATATTAAAAAGTCTTTAAAATTCTTATAATATAAAACGTAACATATACAAAACGAAATTTATAATAAAAAGAAAAAACATACTTCAAAAACGGAAAATAAAATTGTCACATAATAGCTTCTGAAGTCAATGCAAGACATATTGTGGAGTGTCAAACAGATATTGGACTGAAGTACGTTTATCGCGTCAGTTTATTAAAAAAATCGAATTCAGAAGCCATTATGTGAAAATTTTCTAAAGCTTTTCAGTCCTTAAATACCTTTTTGTTTACTCTTTTGAGTGATCTAAGGAATATGACGTTTTATCTTTGTGCCCTTACACATAGAATTTTTTAATCAAATTTCGGTTCTAATCCATAATGAAGAGGCAGTGCGATTATGTAACCCTGGTAGGAATCGTTGCAGATGGGTATCACCGCAACTGAGTTGTTTTTTCAGTATCGTAACACTTTGTAACTTGAAATACAAATTGACTTAAGTTAATATTAATATGTATTATCGAACTTATAATACGAAATAAATTCCATATAGTTTAATAGTTTCTGAAGAATGTACTTTAATTTTTTAATACATTTTATCTTAGCATTTTTGATCCGTTTAAGTGAACTTAACAATATGTGTTATTAAAACGTGAAAACAAAGCCATCTACACTAACCATTCGAGCAAAACAATTTGATTGCCTTGTTGGTCCAGTAGTTGTAAGCGCAACTGCTTATCATATGGTTCAAGTTCCGGGGCGGACCGAAACCAATTTTTCTAGAAACGCTGACTGGCAGTCCGGGTTCAAAAAGGTGGAGGTGTTTCACCTCAGTTCCGTTATCGGTGTCTGACCAAGTCGTATTGCGTCCCATCCGACTATGAGAGCAAGAGAATAGAGATTGTACGTGTATTTGCCTTCGCAGATGACATACCTAACCCAAAAAATCTTTGAAAGTAAATATTTTTTATCCAATGAATTTAAACATGCTACCTATAAATATATCGATACACTCTATGAACCTTACAGCGACCACCGTTAGTCATAATACTACAACATTATTATTTCTTTAGGGATGGCCTCCAAACGAAATAGGTGTCAACATATACAATTCAGTTTATTTCCTTATTTATAAACTGGTAAACCTTTATGGTGTGTAGATAAAATGTCTTTAAAACTTTTAATACCTGACACCATCATAAACGTTAAAATCGATATTAAACATTTACAACAGCCTTACTAGCACTACCAAACATACGGTAATACTCGATATAATTTAAAAGAAGACATTCAAAAATGTTACGAACAAATCTTTGAACCTGCTACTGTTATAAGAGCTATATTTATGTCACAGATATATTATTGCACCATAAATACGGACGATAGAGCGTACGATCAAATAGAAGATTATATAGTAATAAACATAACTTGAGCATTTAATAGGAAAAATTGAATGGAGTAATAAAGTCGGTTTTCCCGCTTATACAAATCGTATAATGATTAGTATAACCTTTTTCTATTAGTCGACACGAAGGCGTGGGCTTATTCAGACAGGGAATGATTTATGAACGTGAGTAGAACGTAGGAAAATAAGATAGAGCAATAATATCTTAATCGATTATATGTTTGCGTCGATTTAGTTATTCTGCATTAGCTACTAAATCCACTTGTAGCTCCTTATCAGTAGCTTTTACAAAGCAAGCAATAAACTAATAAATAAACTTGAGTTAACATGCAAACGCGACTAGTGTGACAAAACATGTTCACAGATTGATTTGATTTAATATCTTCGATTTTATACCTGATTCTAGCATCCAACATTTGATTGACAGATCATTCAGATTTAACTGTTCCTTATTAAGATTTTGTTAAATGTTCATCTTATATTTAAAAAACGAAGTCAATAAATTCAAAGAAATAATCTTTGAGTTTAAAAACACTTAACGTAACTTGATGATCATCTGATCTGTATGTAACTTCATTCTTTAAAATTGACAAATTCTTTTCAAAATGTCGTTAAAGCTTTTATTTCAAGTTTTAAAACTGGACTCAATAAATTAAAAATTACAGACCATCCCTGGAACTTTCAAATGCAAAGCGCTCCAAATTCCACATATTATGACGTTTTTAATCTATTCGAGCTTAAAAACGTCTGTGTGTCTTTCTATAATATTTATACATGCATACATAGATACATACGATTACAGCTCACAAAAATCCGTTGGTAAACGCAGGCCTCACCCATAGATTGCTTAATAGAGGGGATTATGCCATAGTTGCCGGCAACTGGCAGTTTTTTATTATTTTGAGTTGTTATCAGAAAGATGCTGCTGCCCATTTTCTATTTCAGTTTCGCTCTGTCGCCTCTTAAGACAGACAGAGTACGATATGTGGTAGTGAATATTCTTACACCGATTATCTTATTTATAAAACAATTAACAAATGAACTTACGGCCCTGATCACTGAGTGTAGAGGTCAGGAGAACCATCTCATGGTCGCCACACACGGTCAGTTCAACAAAAAAACTTATATATAACTATAAAACTCAGATATTGATATATTTATAATTATCGATATATCGAAAATTCAATATTTGAAAAAATATCAACAGTTTTAGTTTGAACTGATAAGTTGGAATGATCAGTTGAACTGACCATGTGTGGCGTCCAATAGGAGAATAGTTGAAAAAGTGTCCATATATAAACAATAAATAACAGTTAAAAAACTCTCCACAACAGCGCTGGTGTAGCTAGAGGGTATGAAATAAACTTAGCAGTTGTCGACAGAGTGAAACGTGCTGAGTTGAGGAACTTAATATTTGTTTTATTAGGTGACTAGAGTAGTTTATGAAACTGCACTATTTAAAACCTCAACTACCCACGTTGTGTAAAGTAAATATAAACTAGAAAAAGTTACCGTGAATCACGTTGAGAGTAATTTTGAAGATAAAAATTTTTAAACAATAATTTATTTATTATAAAAAAGACTCATGGTGAAAGTCTGTGCAATAAAAAGTTATAAAAATGTACCCTCTAGCTACAGTGGCGCCACCTTCATTTAGCGCTTTCTTACGGACACTTTTTACTACAAAGACGGTTCTCCTTACCTCTACACTCCATGGTCCTGACTCCTGATGTTAAGCAGCTGTTGTATTTCATGGACACCTGCAGCAAACGTCACGCAAAGAAGGCATGACAGATGCGTTGTCACATCTGAGGGCTAAGATTTACTGCCTCACGTCCCGTAATTATATACTCTATATACCCTCTATATACTCTTCAGACTGTGACAAGAATTAACAAATAAGGTACGTGAGAGTAATATTTTGGTCACCTTAAGTTTTGCCGCCCTCTAAAACCAAAACTAGGAGGAAAACGGAGACAAAAACACAAAGTCGTATATTACAGAAAAAAACCGATGAAACTTTGGCAATATTATTAACACTTTGAAAAATCAATAAAAAAAACTAACTACACTGTACAATACTAAAACCGACTAAAATATTTACTATAATGTCACCTGTCAAAATGGCGTCGATAAAGCAGTGCCCTTTATGAAGAGCTATCGTATCACAAAGCCATCTATGCAAACAAGGCTGTAATTTGTACAAGAAAGTGACCATATTACCCTCACGTACTATAATTATAGTCAATAGAATAAAACACGTATATTTCACTAAAACAGTTGTATATATACGGGTGCAAACAGTTTATTATAATATGGTCGTATATCTGGACAAAACTTTGTAGTTTTAGATAATATTTTACTCTATATACATCTATTTATACACATTATGACATTTGCTATCATATTTCATACTTTACATTTCAGTTCGCATATTTCCGTGGAGCTTCCTTCGTGAAGATTTTAATTTAAGCTTGAGAATTATTATAATAAACTACCTACTTTTTGTAATAAACAATTTCGTATTCAATGTGTCAAACTTTTCCAGAGAGGTTTATGAAAGTTTTAATTATTATTACGCTTCGTAAGTCTATAAGGGCATGAGTGAATATGCTTTTGTTAAACTAAGTCAGTGCGTTTTATTTTCGACTAAATCGTAATTTACCATCAAATATGATAGTAGTAAGCACTCGCATAAAATAATTAAATCAGAGTGCAAAATCAAAATGTTACCAACGTTATAAATAATGCCGATCATGAAATGTTTAACTGTGGTTTCGTTGTTTCTTTTTTTATTGTTATTTACCGAATTACATCCGAAGTAAGCCCATATTGAGATACATCTTGCCATTTCTTCATTGTCTGATTTGTTAAGAATACTTTAACTCTAACTTTAATTAAATTAACTTATTCATAAATAATTAAATACTAAT
>DWHP01005203.1:0-12070 GCA_018247895.1 Parnassius honrathi
TTACTGCGTACAGCAAAGGAGTGGAATAATTTGCTGGCGTCTATCTTTCCGTCCCAATAAAATCTGGGCGTGTTCAAGGCAACAGTGACTCGACTTTTGTCACGCTAAGACTGTGCGATTTACCATCTAAGACTGCATCACCGTTTACCACCAGGTGGGATTGTGGTCAAGCACTGGTTTATAAAAAAGTAAAAAAAAGAACAATATTATTCATCCTTGATTAGACGTGTGCTATTATTAATATTAAAAATACATGATAATTTAATAATTCTTATACTAATGTAGCTTTGTAAGCCACTTTTACGTAGATGGAAACGCAAATTAATAATTCAAAGCTAAAGGTAGCCCGGCGTAACAATGACGTTAAGATGTCCAACAACTCTATCCCCCCCGAGACCGTGAATGCAGCAAAGCACTCAAAATTTTTCGAATGAGAGTGACCTCGCAATCGACAAATTCAACTTGGCTGTACAGCGTTTAGGAGATTATCGATCCTTCACTGCTAGCCGCATGAGGAAACTAAAGGTCGATCAACATTCAGCAAGCTATGGATAGGGCTATGTTGGAAGTTTCTCTGCGTAAAATACTTCGTAATCAGGATATCTGCAGCAGAACTGTCTAGAAGTCCACTACCGGAAAATACTACCCACTATTACTAGTACTAATATAGTGACCTCGATTGTAAATAACAGTGAAAGTTTCTTCTAGTCCAATAAAGATGACAAACGAGAGCACCTGATGGAAAGTGAATATGCCACATCTACAACTATTTTCGATAATGAATGAAAATGCATTGTCACCCCCAAGCAACAAGATGGAATGGCCTCGTTAACAGTCAAAGGGTCTCCGGTTCATATCTCTCACCGTATGAAACACAGCCAGCTTTATACGGCTCCTACCACAATCTAGCCTCCACATTTATGTCGCAGCATAATACAATTCCATCGTGGCCCTACCACATTAAATAAACCTAAAATAAAACGTAACAAATATAATTATAAATACTATACTTTATTGTCTATTTTCAGTCAACAGACTATACAAAAGCTGCGGTAAGGTCAATATGATAATAATTAGATATATTTTGGGGTAAATGTTCAAGGTTTATTTTAAAAAATTTGACGTCGTAAATTTAAATTAAATTCGTAAGAGAAGTCCATTTCCTATTCCATGACTCTGTCACGAGGAAATGGGATACATATCTTATAACACTGACAGGCAAGGATGTCCGGTTTTCCACAATTCAGATTGCCACTCGAGCGGAGTCGCGAGCAAAAGCACGCTTATTTAAATGGCTCATAAAGACAAAACATGGTTAAATAAGTATCCAACTCAGTATGTACCCTTCTGAGTTTATAACAAGATGTTTTTCCGCGAAACGTATACTAGACAGAATCTCACAGAATGCCAGCGTATAATAGCAGCTTAATACTGCTGTGTTTCGTATGGTGAGAGTAGAGATCGGGAGACCCTTTTTTACTGGAAACGATGCATTCCATCTTAGTCCCCAGGAGTGACATCGCATTTACGTTTTGATTTTGAAAAAAAAAGATCCCTATTTTTGAAAATTTTCAATTTTCTGAGCGGAAGTTAAAAATGTGGGAGAGCGAATCTCTTGTATGGTGTAATTTTAACCAAGCAGGAAGGGATGAAATGAATAAGAAATTTACTTATGTAAACCTGATACAAGAATAGGAACGATTAATATTCCTTAACCCTTTTGAGCCATTTTCCTTGTGAACGGGGTTCTTTTGCTTACAATTATTAAAGGCATCATTTCGGAAGATCCTTTGGAATGGTCAGTTTTCATAGACTTAAACGACGTAAATTTATTAATTTTATATTTTTATTGTTGATGCTCTCTTATTAATATAGAAGGGGTGGGGGTGGGGGTCGTTACATGCATTATCGTTTCGTGGAATTAAGGTAGAATGGGCTCACAGTTGCAGACAGGAACACAGCAATACCGGAAAGGTATGGACATACGGACACCTAGAGAGAAACGACACTCCACCACTTTGTAAATTTTGGCGCAGTTGATAGCTTACGAATATTTAGTGGTTAAATTGTCCAGAACATTGTCATCATCATCATTAAATGATAAATTACTCTGATTAAAAATTAAGGCATTATTTGTTTTAATTATAAGTGAATTTGAATTTCTTTTTGTGTTTACAATCTACATTTTACTAAATGAAAATTAATCATAATTTTACTAACGTTTAAGCCTCCATTGTTAAATTGTGTCTTCTTAAGCTATTATAATTGTGGGAGTAACGAACATTTGACTTCCAATCTAATTTCTTCCAATTAACCATTTATGAAATGAACAAAGAATCAAATAATGCTTTTGTACATCGCTAAAGGAGTATTCTTTAGAATTTAATAAAGTACAAAATTTAATATAATTTGCCTCACAATGTTTCACTCTGCTTAGCGCTGATAAATGAAGTGCTGTTGTTTTTATAGTATGCCTGTTTATAAGGCTTCTGTTGTGATATGTGTAATTTCGTTTCGTTCGTCTGTCATAATATGTCGCAGTATCAGACCTTGAGTTTTCTTAAACTAAACTAGTTCTGTCATTGACATATCCTGCCTCGTTGTTCCAATGGTTGTAAACGCGGTTACTGACCATGAGGTCCTGGGTTCGAATTTCGGGTCGGGCAAAATTTCATTTACTGGGTTTTTCTGTTAAGAAATTTTCAGTAACAGCCCGGAGTCAGAAAGTTGGCGATGTTTTCACCCCATGCCGAGTAAAGCACGTACAGCCGCAGGTCTGGTGCCTGATTTCTCTATAGTCGTGGCAGATTACCATGCAGTCGGACTGTGAGAGTGAGGAAATAGAGAGAGCATTTGCGCTTGCATACACTTGGGCACTATAATCCTGTGCGCAGATGGCTGTGTCCGTTGAGGCTGGCCGCTGTGAACGTAAATTCTGCCTGGAGAACATTATTATTATACTAAGATATCCACAGTAGGACTAAAGTCATCGATATAGCTAAACTGAAGTGGCAATATGCCACCCATATAGCTCGGAAAACCGATATCCAATGTGGAAAGAAGTTTCTCGAGTGGCAGCTTCGTACTGGTAGGCTAATTGTAGGGTGGCCCCCACTGGACTTAGTGACGACCTGGTAAGAGATACAGGAAGTCAATGGATGCAGGAGGCTCAGGAACGTTCTTTGTGGTATTCATTGGGGGCGGCCTATGAACAGCAATAGATTTGAGATGGGCTATAATGATGATGATGATAATGATGAAATACTTCTAAACGAAAATCTTTATAAATATACAGTCATCAGTAAAAAAAACATCTAATCAAGTATTGTATAATAAAAATTGTATGTACGAACCCGATTTTTATGTGATTTGTTATGATATATAAATAACAGGCTCTTTCATGATTATATTGTCTAACAGGGTGAATATATTGAGACGATAAGAGGAGCTTATAGAGTTCAACTAAAAAGAACGGGAGAATATTTCTTCAAAACAAGTAAATAAAGCAGAGAACCAGCTCTCATACAGGGTATTCTATTCTCTATTACTCTGTAATACTATATGAATAGCGGAGAGTTCTAGGCATTACAAATTTATGATGTTCCAAGCTGTCAGTTCAAAAAATAGTGAAAATGCAGGTTGGATAACGAATATAGGCAAGAAAAAGGCTTTGACAAATGCTAAGGACACGTATATAAATGGACTAATAATAGAACAGAAAAGCACAATAGGGATAGAAATAAAAAACAAGGAATAGAGAAACGGAAAGATAATTTATCAGACGGGTGAAATATACTGGGTCAAGCACGTAAGGATAATGTAAATATGGTCAGAGGAAAAAAGCCATTAAAAATAAAATAAATAATTGAATATTGAATGCAATCCGTTCACGTTCATCCGGTTCTCGTTCATTTGGGCGCGAACAAATATTGTCTTAACATGAAATCATACTGTAACTTGTAAGATATCAAAATCAAAATAAAGTACCTAACAGAGCACGCTTGACTTAAGTGACCATGCAAAAAAATAGATCAGACCATTTAAGTAATGAGCATGGTTATGCGATGGATATTATTTAAAATATTGATGTTTTTAATTATTCTGTGGTTAAAAGGGATTAAGGTACGGACCGACGTGCTTATTACTAGCACGAAAGTATGCTTTTATTAAGCAAGTGCTCATTAGTAGCACGTGTGTCGCAGCCATAGATAGAATACTATAATACATACATAATAGAACGGGGGAGTGGGCGGATCCCGTGTAGCCACTAAAATGCCACTAACACGTCAATTCACACGTATAAATGTCGACACGAGATGTGTTTTGATGTTACAATCGTTTCCATATTTCGCATGGAAATTTTTAGAAAATGCCAAATTGCACTCTATTTACAAATAAATATGTATAAAAATTTAATGATGATCTTGAACATTAATCGAAAAAATCTAAAATGGGTAAATTTACTCAGTTTGTCAACACAGCGAATGGGGTTTGGCGACGCCAATCCTCGTATAAAATAGAGTCGATAGCCATTCTATTGTGTATTATAGAATTCTATGATTATCAATACAATTAAAATTATTTAAAAATAGTATAAGCAGACAGACACATTCAACTAAAAAAATATGTTTATTTTTATCAAAATGTCACAAAAATAAAAACTGATGCACATTTTTTGCTAATACGGATGAATTGCTAATAAGGATGAAACTATTGCAATAAGGTCTATTTTATTTTTTGTGCCTCTTTTGAGTTATTATACAAAGATTTCAATGAAACCACAGTCCGCGCTCGGCCGTCATCGTAAGTGGACACTGTATCGCCTGTTTGCAGCGGCTCATGCTGAAAAGATCGCTGTACATACACAAAATATTAGAAAAAAACATATAAATATATACAACAAATAAACGTATATTTAGGTGTGCCGAGAATGGGCTCCTTTTGTTGATTATGATGAGTCCTTACCTCCGGACCTGAAGCAGTGACCTGAAGGTGTATTTTCGTTACTTCTAATGTAACTCCTCGATGAGCAGGACTAGGTGTGCCTGGTTTGGGCTCGTTTTGTTAGTTATAATGAGTCCTTATCTTCGTACTTGATGGTGTGACCTGATGGTGTACTTTCGCAACCACTATTGGAACTCCTCACCGAGTATAACTAGGTGACGAGTTTGGGCTCGTTTTGTTAGTTATGATGATATCTTACCTACGGACTTGATGGTGTGACCAGAAGGTGTACTTTCGTGACCGACATCGGAACTCCTCACCGAGTATAACTAGGTGTGCCGAATTTGGGTTCGTTTTGTTAGTTATGATAAGTCCTTACCTCCAGACTTGATAAAGTGACCTGAAGGTGTATAACGGTAGCTACTACTAGAACTCCTCATCATCATCATCATCATTACATCTCTTCACAAGTCCACTGCTGAACATAGGCCTCCCCCAAGGTATACCACAAAGCCCGGTCCTGAGCCACCTGCATGTCTTACCAGGTCGTCACTCCATTTAGTAGGGGGTTGCCCTACACTTCGCCTACCGGTACGAGGCTGCCACTCGAGAACCTTTTTTCTCCAACGGTTGTCGGTTCTCCGAACTATATGGCCGGCCCACTGCCACTTCAGCTTACTAATCCGTTGGGCTATGTCTGTCACTCTGGTTCTACTGCGGATATCCTCATTTCTAAGTTTATCACGCAGAGAAACCCCGAGCGTAGCCCTATCCATAGCTCGCTGAGCGACTATGAGCGTCCTCATACGGCCAGCAGTGAAGGACCACGTCTTGGTTCCGTAGGTCATCACTGGCAACGCGCACTGGCACTTTAGTTTTCTGGTTTTGAGGTACACCTGACAAGAAGATGTGTCGTAATTTCCCGTCTGTTAAATGTTGTCACATGTCAAAAATATCCAGAGGAACGACACTTGGTAAATTTTACTTACGTTCGAAAATAGTCCTGTAATCCCTTATGATACATGAAGCCAAAACATAATATCATTTCAGTTCACCTAGACAGGTCCGCAGCACATGACAGACAGATGGCGGGAGCTCTCGCACAATACAGCTTCCTTGTTGTGCTTGGCATACTCGCGACTTGCAACCCGACTCCCGGACTTGCATAACTAAATATCATGATATGGTTGTATGGAGGCGGCTTTTTCGAAGATAAAATCTTGTAGTAAAATGAATTTGACTCGAGTTCAATTAGTAGAGTTAATTGGTTTTAACAATCATATGTATATTATTATAATACAATACAATAGAATACCTTTTATTTATTTATTTTTTATTTGATGACCATGAATTGACGCACAATAGCCATCGGCAAACATTCTCATATATATCCTATCTACAACGGAAGTTATAATTCTATGTTCAGTCTTACACTTTGTTCTTGGTTTTGCATTCTCGGTCGTGGTTTCTGATCTGTGTACCTATTAGCTTTTCTTCTGTTTGTCTTGAACTTTTAAAGACGGAAATTCCACAATATTGACGTCTTGGTTTAAAAAAAATATAACAGTAAAATTACAGCCTATAAACGCTGCACTACGGGAATCAGAAAACATGGCAGCAAGGCACATGCGCAATAGGCCTTAATCGTATAATTATTGGCAGTAGACTTTTGAGCTTAACCTGTGATGGCATCGGCAAGGACTCCATCACCGACGGCGTCCCGCAGGTGTATTGTAAAGAGACTCTCTTTTAATAGGATAAGGGTGACAAACGAGCACACAGTTCACCTAATGGTGAGTGGTTGCTGTGGTCCATAGACATCTGCATCTCTCCTCCATTACGAATCAAAATGCAGATGCGTTGTCACCCGTGTGGACTAAGATGGTATGCATCGTTTTCAGTAAACAGGGTCTCCGGTTCTCTACACTCACTATAAGAAACACAGCATCCTTAAGCTGCTGTTTTACGCTGGTATTTGTAAGAGCGTGGTCCTGCTCCAGTCGACCACCTCATTAATGCTACAACTATTCCACTAATGTAGCTACAGCATACGTACGGCTCTGCTACGTACAAAAACTGTCATATGACATTTTTTGTCATATTGACTATAAAATAGGTCAGAGAAATCTTATAGATTACCATATATTGAGTTATAGAACATGTACGCCAGACGTACAATATTCAGATATTACTATAGACAAAAGTGCAAGACGTCTGGTACTGCTAGCTTCAACCCACCTGCAAAATATGATTAAATGAAATTATCCCTGCAACAGGAGAGGCCTATATTCGACAGCAGACTTTTTCGGGCTGATGATGAAAAAAGCAATCACTTTTGATACCGAGTTTCTTAAAGAAGAAAGGAGTAGAAAGGAAATCATTCTGTTACTTTATCTTTTAAACTTTTTTTAATCGTTATTTTTGATCGAATAACCTTTGACTTTTTTGTAGGATAGAGTGACGAACGGGCACACAGTCCACCTGATGGTAAGTGGTTGCTGTTGCCCGTAGATATTTACATCTATCCTCGATTTCTAATCAAAATGCAGATGCGTTGTTACCCGTGTAGACTAAGTTTATTAATAAAATATTGATCAACTATATAGTCGTTATTATTAGTATAAAACTAATAGAATAGATTTAATTATACACATACCCACGACATACAGTCAGTCGCTGCATAAACGGCTCATATATTTTACAGTACGTTACTTCCTTGCGAATAAGATCTGAGTTACCCTCAAGTCGCTCTTAAAAAAGTTTAACTTCGAAAATATATATTTAAAAAGCGGTCTCCATAATTTCTATGCTATGCGAAAGACACACGCCCGCAGCGTATTATATTTAGCGTTTGCACCTAGGAAGTTCATTAAGGGACTATTTTCCTAATGTGCACCGGCTTTAATTGAGCAGTTACAACGCGAATTTGTTGCGATTTGTGACTCCACGCCCGTGTGTTCACGATATTATGGTTATGGGCAATAAAGTGAGAATGTTATGTTTTCATAGGAGATACGTTGGCTTGCCAAGGTGTGTTATCTTAGGTGAGCGATAAAAACGACAAAATAATGCGATGCGATGCGCGAGTGCGGAATATCAATTATATTTAATGTTTGTACTACGTTGTTGTTATTATTTTAGAATAGGGGTAAAAAGCGAGCACACAGTCCACCTGATGATAATTGGATAGTCTATCCTCGGTAAAGACTCAAAATGCATATGCGTTGTCACCCCTAAAGATTAAGAAGGAATGCCTCGTATCCAGTATAGAGGGGCTTAGATTCTCTATACCCTTCATACGAAACACAGCAGCATAGAGCTGCTATTTTACTCTGCTATTCTGTGAGAGTGACGAATGGTGCTCGCCTGGTCAAGCCGACCCATTCATACTACAAACATAACATAGCTGCAACATGGCTCTATCAAGTAAAAAACACGTGTTGTATTGAATATTTTGTATTAATATAATATGTCATCGCATCGCAAGTTTTCGCTTTACGTTGCTAGAAAAATAAAAGGGGCTGATTTTTCAATCGCCACAACAGTTATAAAGGAAATAAAATATAACCTCACTTATATAAAAGTGAAACAAATAAAGTATTTTTATTTATACAAGTGTAGATACGGGCAACGTGGTTACACTGTAGATACTAATTTCCTCATCTTTCTCTTGGGTGTAAACCAGCGACATTTTACATGACCAATTATTGCATCATATACCTTTATACACTGACCGCCACAACTTACTTTGAATTTGAAGGAATTATTTGTCTTAGAAAATTTTATTGGTATCATGTCTTATCGATAAGTGTTATTTAAGTTATTCTTTTGCAAAGAATTTCCGATAAACAAAACTCGTAAGCAAAATCGGGACTCATCTGTGAACAGTACTTGGCTCCATTGCTCAATTCACATGTTCACGCGCAAATGCAAGTCAGCTGACTAGATGCTGCCTGGTGAGCTCTGGGCCATGTGCAGGACTTCTGGCCATGATATCGGTTTCACTGAGGCGTCTTCCGATTGTCCTGTCACTTACGTGCACATCTCGAACTTCAGCAAGGCGACTCCTGACTTCAACAGCAGTCATAGTCCTGTTACGTAGTATTGTTAGGGTAAGGAATAGGGTCTTTGGCGATCTGTTCCCGGCCGAAAATAACTATATAATTCAAAATTACTTATTTAAAGAAATCATAGTAAGTCGTTTTTAGTACCGGTCAGTATATTATATTTTAGAATTTCGTATAAACGTGGTAGAGTCAAGAGTGGCGTAGACCGAAGTAGGGGTGACAACACATCAGCATTTTGATTGTTAGTTAAGGATAAATGTAGATGTCATTGGGCCACAGTATCCACTTACCGTCAGATGGACTGCACGCTCGTTTGTTACCCTTATACTATATAAAAAAGAAAAATACATTTTGGGTTGAGCAGCATTTGGGAAGCTTACCGAAAATCATGAATTCGAAAGATATCGCGCCCGCATATGGACGTAAATGGTTACTTCAAAGTCGCTCCGGGAGCGATGAAAAATCTAGAGGAATGAATAAGACTTACAAAGCCTTCTCGGTTTGCTAACTACTCTGACAATACACTGGTCTCATATACTGCTATGTGACAACCGTTGAAGTAAACTTGTCGTAAAGTGGACAATATACTTCAGTACAGCCCAGAATCATCATCATTATAGCCATTCACAAGTCTACCGCAGAAAATAGGCCTTCCTCAAGGATGCCAGAAAGCGCGGTCCCGAGCCACCTGCATCCATCGAGCTCCTACATGTCTTACCGGGTCGTCACTTAATCTAGTGGGAAGGACGTCCTACACTTCGTTTACAGGTACGACAATGTGGCTTATGTAAACGCAATACGTCCTCTATTGCGTTAACGTAAGCCACATTCCTTGGTTAGATGATGCGACGCAAGGCCGTTAATAGCAATTGGATGCATGAAGTCAATTATTGAGCTAAAGCACCTTGGGAGAGGTCTATGTCCAGCAATGGTCTACTGCAGGCTGATGATTATATAATATAAATATAAACTGAAACACCAATGCTCCGGGTAGTTTGCAATTAGTGATCATATCCTAGTCCCACGACCCCCGTCATTACATCAGATTTGATAGACCACAATTCCTAGCGAAAGAACAATTATTCCTACCAAAGATGATACGTGAAGTTATTGAAATTAAGAAACAAACTAATTTCAATAGAGAAGGAGACTGGGTACTACCATATGCTTGGGATTCTGTAATTAACAAAATTAAAATCAAACTCAAGCGTAGATCAGGCCAAAAATAATAATTAAAAAGCTGAAGGTACTCTAGGTTAACTTCGAGATCGGAACGTCAATTACATCGGCTCCCTCCTCCCCTCCCCAACCATGAACATGGGTGCTTCAAGGCACTCGAAACGTCTGGAATTAAAAATAGGTAAATTATACGCGGTAAAATCGGTCAAATTTGTTTTATTCAATAAATTCATTTTTTCTCTTATCATGTAGTTTAAAAATATTGTAGCCTGATGTTCTCCTATAATTTAGGTTCTAGTTAGAATCAGCTAACATAAACAATCTCGAGCAGCGGCAGTAAATCGTGGGGCGCCATAAAATATGCATATAAATTATCAAACTGCGTATAAAATACACTGCAACCCTAACGTTGATGTATAGACACGGTTTGAACCGCGCTCGTTTACCACCTTAATTTATGGAACAAAATATTATAGTTTTAAGACACAGTATTCTTATACCCTTTAAAAGTTAGCCTCTATTTTCCGTAAGCACTTTTTTGCTTTCATTCAATATATTTTGTTTTGTTTTATTAACGTCTGGCGAATTTGTTAGACTTAACGACTGCTGTAACTATTGGAATTTATTCATAGTCGATAAGACTCTTTTCAACCGACTCCGAGAACAAGTTAACAAATTCGAGTTTTTTTTTAATTCTTTTTTTGTGTATATATGTTAAGCAATTTTTTGTCAAATATGAACCGATTTTGATGTTTTTTTTATTGAATAATTTTTATTTCAGGCATAGTCTCATTTAAATAAAGAGAAAAATTTACAGCCTTAATAGTAGCAGAATAGGGGACGAAATTTTTTTATGGAACCAGTTAGACGATATTGAGGTTTTAATAGTACTTAGTACATTCCAAATGCTACAAATAGCCTTCCAATAAAAATTAAAAGCATATGAAATCTTTTTATTATTTTTAGTTTTTTGAATCCGTCTTTTAATGTTTATTAATTTTTTTTCTACAAGTACAAGTAAGAGTGAAATATGACGCACAATACATCTGATGTGAACAAGCCCAGACTGTTGCTGACAGCTTTCCTTGAACCTGAACTTTGGGTGGTCCACAGTGTTCTAGGCCAAAGCAGCTGTAAAGGATGGGTTAGTTGACCTCATAAAGCTGTGGCGCTACTACACGTTGAGAAAGCTGCTTACTTATATAAAAGGTAGAGGAAAAGCTTTTTTCGTATTTTATATATAAATTTAAGACATTTTTTATGTTTAATTACTGTTTTCGCTCGATTTTGAGCGGGGAACTAGTTTGATAGCGGGGGCGCGGGGAGAGGGTCACCCGCGCCGGCTTGCTGCAAGCGAGGCTAAGTCAGTCCCTTTTGAGCGCGCCTGCGCGACGCCTGTCGTTTTGTAGTCGGTTGAACCGGCACACGTGTTCCGTCGCGTCGAGAAGTTAAATTCGTTAAAGCGCTCGGCCGCTACAGTGTTAGATTATTTTCGTTAAGATACGTGACTAGGCCTTTGTTTGAGATTGCGTGATTAATTTAACTTCGCTTGATATTAATTGTTTCGACTAGTTGCCTATGCGGCGTTTTTGATATCGCACGGAATCGGTTAGATTACAGTCTAGAAGCTTCGAGTGTGCGTAGCATTTTGATATAGTGCGAAGTGACTTTGCTTGTTCGATTGAAATCTAAACTTTGACTATATATAAACTTAGACTTTAGTTTTGTGCTAAGTGACTTTAGACTAGAGTTCGGCGCCCGGAAGTGAGCGCATCCTGAGAAGCAGCGCTTTGTATCGGCAGTCCTGGATCAGCGGTGCTGTCAGGTTACACAGTGTACACACTACTTACATGCACATCACTTCCCACCTGACAGGTACC
>DWHP01005204.1:0-12070 GCA_018247895.1 Parnassius honrathi
TAAAATTACCATCAGGTGGAACTTGTGCTTGTTTGTCAATCTTATTCCATAATAAATGACAACTCACCTGTAGCCTCCTTTGTTAGCCGACTTAAAAAAGAATTTCAATTTGGCAGTACGTATTTTGTGTGTATGTTACGATATGTATGTCTTCATTAATTATGAACCTATTTTGAAGATTTTTTTGTTTTTTGGTTGCTTCCATACGACATTTGGAAAAATATCAAAACCTCTATTTTGCCAATGTTAGTAGAAATTCTGTTATTCACTAAAAATAGTGGATGAAATTTTTAATAAAAATATTTTGACGACATTGAGATTGTCAAATAGTCTACTCAAAACGGTAAATTTTCAAATAAAAATTAACTTCAAAAGACGATAAAAGATTAAAATAATACGTATTCTTTTTTGTCCTTGGTATTGGCTCTTACTACTTTTTTTGGATGTTGGTTGCATGCGTTCATTGGTTGCAGTAGCTACAATCAAGTGGACTGAGCGCATTACTAACGTCATCACACAGAGCTCTCGTTGCCTCCTAATAAAGCTAAAAAATAAAATGTAATGCAGCTACTTGAACTACATGTTTTTTTTAACTGCTGCGCTGTTTGGAATAATACTAAAATAAGATGCAGATAATTTATAGATCTTCAACGCCCGCCAAAAGACCACAAACTATACAGATATATACACAACTTGTTCACATGGCTATTGCTGTGTGATAGTTATGTTTTGTTTTGGAATTTATCCTAGGGACAAATTAATTTTCTCCTGGCAACCTCGAAAGTGCATCGATTATTCGTCGTCAAGATTCGTGACAGTATGGACGTACGTTTTAAATTTAGATTTGCCGCTCGAAACTATCGCGACATCGTGAAATGTTAGAGCGCAAGGTGTGCCCAACACATCGCCGCGTGTGTTTGTCAGAAAATAGTTTAGTGCTGTTGGCTCGGGTGTTTGACTGATGTTGTGGTAGCTGCTGGAATAAAAGCGGCGTCGAAATGGGAAACTCCTGCAGTTCGGGCCAAGCTCACAAGGATAAAGACAATGTTTCGCAGCATTCCGAGGAGTAAGTACCACATCATAACTTGACGGCATGGAAATCGCTGTGACAATATTAAATATCTTGACGGCTGACAGAGATCGTTACGCGTTTTATTTGTATGCTGGATTGTACATTGTACATTGGCCCGGAGAGAACAGGCGACGGCACGAAATCGATACTGGAATATACTTAACAGATATCTAGGAACATTGGAGGCATCCAATTTCGAATCAAAATATTCAAGAAAAAATTATTTTGAATTAAATTATATTTATTGGTTTTAAAATTAAATTAGAAAATGAATACAACTGCCAACTTTGGGTATTAATATTGAAGATATCGCGTAATGAATAAAAATATTAATTCAGCCTATTTTTATAGAATAAGGGCGACAAACGAACACACAGTCCACCTGATGGTAAATAGATACTGTGGGCGATAGACATCTACATTAATCATCGATTAAGTATGTAAATGCAGATGTGTTGTCATTCCTAAAGACTAAAATGGAACGCCTCGTTTCCAAGGAAAAGGGTCTCCGGTTCTCTATACTCACCATAAGAAAGACGACAGCATTTAGCTATTAATTCGGGCTAGTACTCTGTGAGAGCGTGGTCCTTCCCCGGTCGTGCTACAATCGTAACATAGCTGCGGCATCGCTGTACTGCGTATAAATAACACTAACCTTAACAATACCGTGCCATATTAAAAAGGGGTTAATATAATTAAGGGATAAAAATAATTTATTTTTATCAAAATATACAAATTGTAGACAATCCTACAAAGTATCTTTTATTTATATAGTGTATTTACACCAAAAAAGTGACTCAAAATATTGAGCAGATTTTAACTAACCCGTAGGTCATTTTGTAAATATAACTTTTTCTACCTTATTATTATTTTATGCTCCGTTTTTATTAAATCGGTTGGGTGTGTAATATGTGTTCGGGTCGTGTCATTTTGGGATGAATTTAGTTCAACGAACCCTATGTGCCACAGGCTTGAAAATTTGCAGCTCTTGAGTTCAGAATCGAATGACTATTGGATGGAATAAAAAACGAAACATTTTGATATACACTTCTTTTTAAATTTTACTTATTGAAAGCATATCTACTTGCATATTATCTCTTCTACTCTATCCGGACTCTATATTTAAAAAAATAGGATATAGTTTTAAGTGTAGATTTATAGGAAGATTTCTAGTTGAGTAGAATCTTATCTTCATCAAAAACGGGATTATATCCTAAAACACAATCAATACGACAGAAATAAATACACGTATTATCTACAGTCTGAAATTTTTGATAGATTTTTCCAAAAATAGCTAATCAATTATTGATACTTGATTAACAAAAACTTTATTACGTTCTCTAATTACGATTTTAATATAAATATCTTAGTATAAATTAAAGTCTGAGTATCAGAGCAGAATTAATATAAGCGTAATTGATTTCCCCTCGCGACGTGCAGGGGCAGCGTAATAGAATTCACTACATCATTACGCCACGAGCGTCATAAGTGGCGATAGAGGGTAACTGAAACAGGAGATGAACAGCAGCGTCCTTCTGATAATAGATTAAAATATTCTAAAACTGCAGTTTCCTGCCTGCCTGCTAAACGTGGAATCTATAGCGAACAGGGGGATACAGGTTATGATGTAAACTATGGGGGAGGCCTATGTTAGTCAATGGACTTTTATAGATTGTTATTAATAAATTAATGAATGTGAATCATTTTCACATAATTACCATTACCATTAAAAGCGTGGCAACTATGGCGAAATACCTTCATTTTGCCATAGTTGCCGCAGTTGGCAGGTGGATTGACGACTGTAGTTTTGTACGATTATGAGTAATGAAGAAGATGCTGACCATCTCCTGTTTCAGTTTCCCTCTGACGACTCTTACGATATCCATGGGACAATATAGGATACTGGATATTCCTACATGTTTACACGGTAGAGCTAAACTGCAGTTATATTAGTGGTATAGTTGTAGCACGAATGGGTCGGCTCGACCGGGGAAGGTCCACGCTCTCGTAGAATACCAGCGTAAAATAGCAGCTTAACGCTACTGTGTCTTGTATGGTGAGTGTAGAGAACCGGAGACCCTTTTTAAGAAAGGAGGCATTCCATCTTAATCCTCACGGTTGACAACGCATCTGCATTTTGATTCGTAATCGAGGATACATATAGATGTCAATTGCAAACAGCAACCACTTACAATCGGGTGGACTGTGCCCGTCTGTCACCATTCTCCTATAAAAAAAAACACTGTCACTACATGGTCAAGATTTCTCGTTTTGCGTCAGGTATAAATACCCTTCCACAGAACACTAGCATAAATTAGCAGCTTAATGTCGCTATTTTATGGTGAGAGAAAGGAAGTTCCATTTTACTGGTAACGAAGCACTCCGACTTCGGGTGTGTATTAATTCTTTATCAGGGCAGGTGTCTACTGGCTATAGCATTTACTTACCACCAGGTAGACTGTGTGCTCGTTTATTACCTTTTTCTATAAAAAAGACTAGAAATAGTAATAATATAAACCTAAATAACTTCTTAACTTGAGTGCCAATTTTGTAGCAGTAGGCGGTTCAATTTATAACACTTTATGTACTCGTATACAATATATAAACAATGTTTACTTCAGCACTTATTTCGTAATATAAATTCAAATCAGAAACGTGGAGTCTGAAGTATGGGTTATCCCGTGGTTATTAGTAGTCAAAAGAAATGGAATAAAAATATTTAAATAACGAGTGGAAGACGTGCACAAAAAACAGCCCCGACAAAGTGCATTCGCTCCATATGCCACAAGGCGGATATGGCCGTGGGATGGAAAAAGAAATCTTGGTTATTGATCGTACCCATGTCTTTTCATCATGTAAGAGTAAAGCTACAGCGTAATATGATCATCTCGAATGAGCAGACTCGACCGGGAAAGAACTGTCGCGCTCAGGTGAGCGTAGTTACTACACTCTCGTATTAGTTTTGTTGCTCCCCGTCACCAGTTGAATGAGTGGCTGAATGGACATGCGCCTTCAGTCAGCTAACTTAAAATCGAGGCATTGGATTCTAATTTAGATGTAACCACCTGAATGTAACTTCCGATACGAGCAGGCGAGAGCGTGTGAGTGCTTGTGTTTTTAAGGGATTTCAAGAAGGAACACAATTTGTCTGTATTTATATTTAAGTTACATATTTTCGGGTTTATAAAACTTCTTTGTTTATAAATCGTTTAAAATGCATTTAACAGTTTCTATTTTCTGGTACTACAGACTAGAAAAGTAACCGCTAACAAAATCTATGTGGCGGTAGTGCGGGTTCGTGGCAGGAGGCACATAGGACCTCTATACGTATTTTTTATGGGATATGGTGACAAACGAGCACACGGTCCATCTGATGGTAAATGGTTGCTGCGGCCCATAGACATCTACATCTATCCTCGATTACAAATCAAAATACAAATGCGTTGTCACCCGTGAGGACTAAGATGGAATGCTTTATTTCCAGTAAAAAGGGTCTACGGTTCTCTACATTAATCATACGAAACACAGCAGCATTAAGCTTATTTCACGCTGGTATTCCGTGAGAGCGTGGTTCTTCTCCGGTCGAGCCGACCCATTCGTGATACATCTATTCTACTAATATAACTGTAGCATGGCTCTATCTACCACGTATGAAGTCACAGACTTTTGAATCCGCGAGCTTCAACACGTGTTACAAATAACCACGTAGTCGTACCTTCTAGCACGTAGATATTACTTTAATGTTTAAATTATTCTTTTTTTCTAAATAGATTCTACTTAGACCCTACGATCTTATAATAATAAACTTGGATAAAAAATTCCTTTCCTAAGGGTAAAAAATGAGGGGGTAAAGATTTTTAAGTACCAAACTACAGTCTCTACAGACCACTCAAAAAGGTAATGTAATTAAACTTATCATAAAAAGTTAAACAAAAACAAAAAATAATATCCACGGAATAACTTCTGAAGTCTGGGCTTTAATCCATCGAAACATTATGTTTTTGCACCTACTTCAGAATCTATTTTATGGAAATTATTTTCTTCTACTTATGTAGCTTTCGGTCTCTTACAATTTTTATTAAAAGTCTATTTTGCTTATATAAGTTTAGTTAGTGGATGCTATAGCCCATATAAATCTATCCTTAATTAAGAATCAAAATACCACCATACAAAACAGCAGCATTATCCTATTTTACGCTGGTGTTCTATGATCGCCACCCCTGCAGCGTGGTCTGTAGTGTGGTTTTATCACAAAACCTGTAGTATGTTTTGAATTTTTCTTTATTCTTAAGATACTGATAAACTATTACACACGAATAAGCTTCCAGGCCCAGAACAATTATTGGTAGGATATTTAAGCTTTAAACAATTTCACTCCCATACTGGAATCTACTCTAGTATAGTTTACGTGTTTGACATACACATCACATCAAAACAAAGCCCGGAAAAATTATTTGTGCCCCATACAATATGTACAAACTCTCTTTCGGCGCGGTATCAAACCCCTTAGTAGTAGAAATATAATTACCCTTTAACTTAAAACACGTTGCAAATATTCTATAGACCTCGCTGGAATGCGGGTTCCACCGAAAGTTTTTTTTTTAAATAAAAACTAAGTACCAAAATAAGTATGCCAAAAAACAAAACGAAGGTGATGGTCGGTCGACAGGTTGAAATGAAAGACATATTTCTATATTAACACACATATAGAAAATCTTAAATGTTTTTTAAGCAACAAAGACCATGCGGTGGCGGTGTAAGAATATCCACTAATCCAATATCGTCCCGAGGGTTTTGAAAGTGCCGACAGAGCGAAACAAAGCAAGAGATGGGCATCAGCCTCTTCTTAATAACAAATTAAAAAAAACTGCGTTTGTCAAGCCGCCTGTCAAGTGTGATAACTGTGACAAATATCCCCCTACGGGGCAATATATTTGGGAGACCTTTGTTCAGCAGCTGGTTTTTAAATAGTAACAGTAACGGTTAGCGACAAGTGATAAAAATAAAAAAAATTGTACAACCAACTTCCATACAAATAATATGAGAACATCATCAATGTGGTCGAAGTCAATTGAATAAGCATTATTAAAGATAACTCTGAGACTACTAGTCAAATCTTGATAATATTTATATGGGACAATACGAAAAGCTTTCAAATAAAAAAAAAGACTCATCAAAATCGGTACACATAAAAAACATTTAAAAAACAAACTCAAATAGAATACCTCCTCCTTTTTAAAACTGGTTGAAAAGATCTTTCCGTTTTATAAGCACTAAATTTCTACGTAACATGATAAAAAATACGTTCTGATATTTGTACCTAATACCATTACAATAAAAAAGAACAAAATTAAAATGTCGTAATAATTATTAACTTTGGTCCTATCTATGCAGAAAGTACTACGGATCCGCGTAATCTTGTGGTATTGGTGGCGCCCAATTGTCTTCTCTGTTCAAGTTAGGTTTTCTTTATAATTTCAATCGTCTCATGTATTCCTCCCTCAGTAGGAATTGAATTCTGTTGAAACAATTATTGGTCTATTAATATTAATACTGGTATGCTCACAGACTACAAACATCCCGGAACGTCGATTTCTAACGTCAGCTGTGATGTTTCGCGGGTTTTAAAGGTATTTTATAATCAAGCTTGTACACTCCTGCATTTCGTAGTGATATGAATACTTGACGGACGGTAATACCAATAATACTGACTAATCTTCTTCTGAGACTGTAAAAATCTGAAAGTCTCTAAAACGCAGCCTATCTTGCTAGTGACTCATCTGACGCATAGTAGCACTGCAGCTACGCGCTCGACTGCCACCGGTTTCACTCTGTCAATGTGATGTTGATACGGAACCCGAAGCTTGATGCCGTGCAATACTTGCTTAAAAATCTGGGGATCAGCAGCGTGGTGTTTTGGACTATCTGTTATAGATATCTTGTGCTCCCTAAAACAAAGCTTTACCGACGGTAGTGGGTATGACAATAATTTGGGGTGGTTAACTATTACCGTCTTATTACAAAAAGTAGTTTTTATACGACCATGTAGTGGTGGTATAAGAATATCCACTACCCCATGACTTTTTTATTTTTCTGTCTATATTATCGTCCCGTGGGTGTTGTAAAAGACAGAAGTGGAAAACTAACCAGAACCAAAGATGGACAGCAGCGATCTCCTGACAACAACTAAAAGTTAAAAAAAAACTTCGGTGGCCTACCCGGCTGTCAAACGTGGCGATTATGGCATATAGCTCTATATTAAGTCAATCTATGAGGGAGGTCTACGTTCAGACCTGGACTTTCGTGACGGTTATTAATCTCAGACTCAAAACAAAGTCTGCTGCTAATGATAAGAGGGCTGGTTCCTTTTTCGCTCACAGGCTAAGTATAGCCATTCAGCGAAAAAACGCAGCCGGCGTTCTTGGCACGATACCACGGGGAGTAGGCCTGTATGGCCATTGGTTTTCTTTATTATAGTGTTTTTAATTTTATATGTAACCCAACAGAATCTGTTTCAATATGAATGTCACGTGGGAAATATGCGAATCAAAAAGGACGTGGAATTAGACAGCAAACTTCAAATTTCGCGAAGACTGTGGCGACGAGGCTAAATGATCCTTATGACATTGAACCTCTTCTTAAACTAAAAACTATCTTTCTTATATGCAAACTAAAATTAAGTATAGTACCTTATGGAGTTAGACTAGCACTAACTTCCGTGAAGACTGTGACGTCACGGCTAAGTGACTCTTATGTGTCTCAGTGACTTTTGTGATTTTCTTAAACCATAGTTTAATCCGAGATTAGCAACAAACCACGTCCTATAGCTTAAATTTTCTTTTTATCTTTCCCAAGGCGTCATTTAAAGAAGGTATCTATTAGCCGTATTCATTTTATTTAAGGCAAGAAACAATCGCACAAGAGCTTATTTAAAGTATAACATATCAACACAAAATTCAAAATTCACAAAATTGCGCATCTATGCAACACTGTTATCCTAAAATTACTTGACGCAGAAATTAGGCTATGAACGTAATTAGAAAATTATACTACATAATCATAAAGCATTTTATCGTGGTAGAGCCACAGTGCAGTTATATAAAGGCTGCAGCACGAATTGGTCGTCTTGACCGGGAAGGAACACGCTCTCACAGAATACCAGAGTAAAATAGCAGCTTAATATTGCTGTTTCGTATGGTGAGTGTAGAGACCCGGTTAATATTTTACTGATAACGAGGTAGGTATTCTATCTCAGTCCTTAGGGGCTACAACGCATCTACATTTTAACTTCTTCATCGACGGTAGATGTAGACACACTATGTGCCCACAGGGTGTCTACATCTATCGTCGAGCAGCATCCACTTACCATCAGGTAGTCTTTGTGCTCGTTTGTCTCTCATTAACTAATAATTCCTATACAGCATTTTGATATGACGGTTCTTTCAAGTTACGAAAATTCAAAATTTTTTTTGGTCGTGCAAATAAATCAAGATCAGTAAAATCATTATTGTAAGATCGTTATCATCATCATCATAACAGTCCTTCACAAGTCCACTGCTGCACATAGACCCTCCCCCCATGGAATGCCACAAAGCACGGTCCTGAGCCGTCTGCATCCATCGCCTACCTGCATATCTTACCAGGTCGTCACTTCATCTAGGCTGGTACGAGGCTGCCACTCGACAACCTTTTTTCCCCATCGGTTGTCGGTTCTTCGAGCTATATGGCTGGTCCACTGCCACTTTAACTTACTAAAGTCGGTCACTCTGGTTCTACTGCGGATATCCTCATTTCTAAGTTCACGCAGAGAAATCTCAGCATAGCCCTCCGTAGCTCGCTGAGCGACCTTGAGCGACCTCATACGGTGAAGGACCACGTCTCAGCTCCGTAAGTCATCACTGGCAACACGCACCGATTTTACAATCTAGTTTTCGGGTTTTGAGGTATACGTGACGAGAAGATGTATCATAATTTCCTGAAAGCTGCCCAGCCGAGTTGAATCCGTCGATTGACTTCTCGGTCGAAGTTGTACTTACCTAGTCGAACTATTTATCCCAGGTAAATCAAGTCTTCTCTATAACTGACCATCGCGATTGATTCAGTCTGGGGGATATTATTAATGCCCTCATGTGTTCCGGTTTCAAATCTTAGCCGAACTACAGGTATTTTTACAGTATATAATTGTAATTACGTATATAGGTATATATTTCGTCGGCAGACTGTTCGATGTGTTGTTATACAAACGACGCGGTCCGTTTGCGAAACGCTTTCCGGTTTGTGAAATGAGGTAAATTTTACAGTGTGTTGTAGAATTGAAGAATTGGGCAAATCGTGATTTACCTGGGCATTTCTTAATATGGCTACAAATGTAGGTCTAATATTACATTATGCCTAATTTATGTATTATATGAAAAATGTTCGCAGTTTTGGGGCGGCCCATTCTGATATTATTTCCTATCATATTTATAACAGCATGAATAGAAGTCATAGTTCTAAATTATCGGTCAATTCATAAAATAGAGGCGTTTCATAAAATGTCCCAATTCTACAACCTGAATACGGTTTATATCAATTCGCTACTGTTGGTTTTATGAACGAACGACGCCCTTTGTAAACAGAGAAGATTTAAAATTTGTTTGCAAATTATACACACCCTGATGGCATGTTATATTTAGTCTTTATAAGCCTTAACAAACCTGAATAATAATCGTTTTATTGCAAAAAAAGTGGTAAAATTTAAAATTTTGTACAACCGACTTCAATATAAATACAATGAGAACATCATCAATATAGTCAAAGTCAATTAAATACGCATTATTAGGGATAACTCAAAAACTACTGGTCAGATCTTGATAAAATTATATATTATATGGGACCACACAAGAAGCACCAGCTTTCAAAATCGGTTCACCAGTTCTGAGGTAACACACATAATACAGTAAAATTGAGTTGAAGTCGGTTAAGAGAAACGAAATTAAAGTCGAAAAATCGATTTGAAGATTGACTTGAACTACAGCGATTTGTTACAAAAATTCGCATCAGATCTATTTTTAAATACTCTTAATATTAATAAATATTTTATCTGTATGTATGTGAGTATAGTAAAGTGTTCCCGCGTAAAAGAATATTTATCGAGCGAGAAGGCCGAGATGTCGCCAGCGATGTGCGATATAAAAATATATTGCAATATACTGTACTAGTGCTGCCAAGTGATATGTTGGAATCATTTAATATTTAATATGGATTGTCAGGTATTTGCGTGTGGCTTAGGTTTTTGAAGTGAAAACTTATTTAAAATCCTTGTGATTGAAACTCGAAGGAACGATAAAGCGACAATAAAAACAGACAAACATAATATACATCTATAGGATTTAGCCTGCGAGAAAATGAAATAGAATACAGTATACAGTGCCTGTGTTCCGAAATAGAATCCAGTATACTGGCCAATACAAATGACGGCATAAATCGACGCCATACTGGTGATTCATGTCAAAACATTGGCCAGTATATGACATCATATAATATGCTCTTGACCACTCTTCCTCAGTAACAAATAGTGAGTATGATTTCTCATTCTCTTCATCGTAAGATTTAACTGTTTGAGCTCTGCCATTTTTTTATTTGAACAAATAAAAACAAATACTGACATGCTTCATTCAGCGTAAACACAATTAAAAATTGTTTTAATATGGCAGGATTTCCGACACAATATGGCGGCGGTACGGCACGCCAGTACAATATGGCGTCAATGATGTCATTTGCATTCGCCAGTATACTGGGTTCTATTTCGGAACACAGGCAGAGTTTCCCATTATCTCGGTTTCCTCTTTGTTGCCTTGCGTTATTCTTTGTTGCTTTAAAATGGCTAATTAACTATTAAAATAAACTGAAAAATAAATTTTTAAATTTGGTAACAACGTTATAATAATTAAACCCTACAATTATGCTATTACTGATACTCAACACTTGTTTCATTCTCTTGAAGTTTAGTTTTCTGAAGGTTTAAATTGTACCGCATGTGAACTGCAAACGTTTCTTATAGAAAAAGGGTGACAAACGAGCACCACAGTACACACCACAGCATCCACTTACCATCAGGTGGACTGTGTGTCCACCTGTCCAGTCCAGTGGATGCTGTGGCCCATAGACGTCTAGATTTATCCTCGATTAAGAATAAAAACGCAGATGCGTTGTCACCCCTGAGGACGAAGATAGAATGTATCGATTTCAGTAAAAAAGAGTGAGTCGTATATAAATTTAATTTGATAGAATTTACAATTCCTAGATTCCTTTTTCTTGCGTATGTTGACTATGATTGTATTGTATTGTCGAAATTCGGACGGTCCAGGTCCTGGTGCGGTGACAGCATTGTCTGTATCACAGAATACTATAATACACAATAGAATGGCTGTCAACCTTACTTTGTAGGAGGATTGACGTCAGCGGGAGCACACACATACAAGCAATTACGTCGCAATATCAGTTATCACTACTACAAACACATTTTAGACTTTTGATTAATGTTTATGACACAAATGTTTCTTTATTTTTGTTTCTAATATTCAGAATCTTAAGCTTCCAATAAATTCCATTTCCCGCTGTTCTTTCGACACGTAATTATTGCACATTTTGCCATTTTTTAAATAATTTGCATGCAGCGCCGCTTGACACAAACATTGGAAACGATTGATTGTGTTGACATTTTTTTTATAGGATAAGGTGACAAACGAGCACACAGTCCACCCGATCGTAGGTGGTTGCTGTGGTCCATAGACATCTACATTTATCCTCGATTACGAATCAAATTACAGATGCGTTGTCACCAGTGAGGACTAACATGGAGTGCCTCGTTTCCAGTAAAAAGGCTCTCCGGTTCTCTACACTCACCATACGAAAAACAGCAGCATTAAGCTACTAATTTACGCTGGTATTCTGTGAGAGCGTGGTCCCTCCCCGGTCGAGCCGACCCATTCGTGCTACAACTATACTACTAATATA
>DWHP01005205.1:0-12067 GCA_018247895.1 Parnassius honrathi
ATATATATATCATTGATTAAAGATCATGTTTATAATTAATCTTATTCCAGGGCGTCACTTTATCTAAAGATAGGCTGCCCCACATTTTGCTTATCAGTAGGAGGCTGCCGCTTAGAACCCTTCTTCTCCATCTTTTGTCGGTTTTACAAGTTGTATTGTCTGTCCATTGCCACTTCAGCTTATTGATTCATTTGGCTATGTCAGTTACTCTGGTTCTACTGCGGATACCTTCTATGCAGACCAACTTCGGGCATAGCCGTATTCATAGCAGACTGACCTCAAGCCTCCTCGAGCCAGGAGTGATAGGCTTTACCGCTGGTCATCATATTTATACCGCATATATTTTATATTCATTATAAATATGACGGCCCATACTGGCGACAGGGAACACCACCAATTACGATTTATAGATAAATACGGTTACGGCAAATCTTTCCTAATATGGGTGAAGCTCGTGTGTACCGAAGGCCATGTTTGGATGGACGTTTATAAACAGATGAGGAGAAGGTGTCGTTATTGAGATGAGGTCAGGCGCAGTATAAAAGCCACATAGACAATCGTAACACTTCAAGACTGAATATATGTTATTATTCCTATTTATATTTACCATCTCAGTTACTATGTTTGCATTCATTAATTCAATTGCAGAACTCCAATCTTGAAAATAGGCCTTCTTCGTTTTTTTTGTAGGATAAGGGTGACAAACGAGCACACAGTCCACCTGATGGATTGACCTCGTTGATTGTTTCATAGGGGGAAATTTTCCCTAGTTGCTAAACTTGGTTTTTTATTACTTTCAATAGTTATCACGATGATAGTGCAGACCATCTCCTGTTTCAGTTCACCTTTGTCGCATTTTACATCACCTACGGGATGATATGGGATAGTGGATATTCTTACGTCGTGACTATACAGCGTTTGCGTATTTTTTATTACGATGTATAATGATTTTGTCAAATGCACGTTTTAACGCATTCTACTCTACGTTTTACTCAAGTTCTATTAATTAATTCATTACAGCCCTTCATAAGTCCAGTGTTCAACATAGGCCTCCCAAAGGAATGCTGCAAAGCACTGTCCTGAACCTCCTGCATTCTCATACATCCATCCATTCTAGGCTTAGGCAAAAATGCAACCTAATAATAAGGTCTTAATTAATTGACAATATGATATAATATTTTCAATTAGCTAAGACATTTAAAAATAAATAAATTACAACATTTATAAATAAAAGGTATTTAAAAAAACACATTGTTTTTTGACTTAACGATGTTTTCATGTCAGCTAATCATAATACATATTATGATTATGACGCTAAGTGAAATTTGTCACATGAGTCATGTGCGCTGCAAACGTGTCAAGGAATCATAGTAGATATCATTGCTTAGTTTATGTTCTTGCAATGACTAACGACCTTGATCAACGGTCGATACCAATTTGCAGTCTGAATGCATAATCATGTTGTTTTTAAGAAACTTAATTAGCACTCTTTTAGGACGAACACACTCATCAAAATTGTTGTAGGTTAGTTACGAGTACGTAATTAGTTTGTACTTGTGAATGAATTCTTATCTCTTTTACGCGTGAGAAATGTAAACACAATAATGAGAGACAGTAAACTGTAAACAAAAAACAAACACATTCACAGAACTAAATTATATCGTAATTTGAGTATTTACTTTTTTTTATCAAATAGTAAATATTAGGTGATAACAACAAATTTGCTACATATTAAAAGGAATGTAGTATGAAACGTGTAAGTAGATAGTACATTACAGTATACTATAATAGTCTATAAAATAACAAAATTAGGCATATATGCAGGAAATATTTCTGTCATTCATATTTTGTACTGCTCTAATAATTCTGGAATAATTTCAGGCAATAATTATGCTAAGATATTATGTGTCTGATCGAGTGTAGTCGGTGTACAGCGGGTGTTCGCAGGCGGGGTACGCACTGGGGAGTGGGGGAGGAGGGATGAAAAAGGGGGTGCACGACCAGGTGTGTAGTCGCGGGGCGCGTGCATAACGGTCGCGGCACGAGCGCGCCGTGCGCTATGGCGGAAATAGCGATGGACAGGGGCGCCGTAGGCAGGTGCTGCGCTACCAGACTCGTCGCACAATTGGCGGTTAATTCCTCGCATACATTACTTCATGAATTAACTGCTGCTACTATGTAGGTTTTTGTAATTTGTATATTATACACTAATGAGATTTTAAAAAATTATGTAAACTTACAGATACTTATTATTATAGGATTATAACCATAATTAGATTGCGACAGGCTAAATATTTCATAAATAAAAAGTTTTCATGTAGTTTAATTTTGTCTAAATATGTACATATGTTACACAAATTTTCGAAAAAATTTCACTTTTAATAAGAAATTTATAAAAATCCAAAATCCGAAATATATAATAATATGTCTTTAAATTAATTTTCAGTATGTATTAAAATAATATTTATATTATAAACATATTAGCCTACAAAATATATTACCTATTTATGAATTATTGTTATATGTTATTGACACGACCTAATCCTAGTTTCACGTCATTAATAAAGCTTTCGTATACGAATAAACTGCTCTTCGTTTGTTCTAAAATAACAAATTATAAGGTGCAATTTTGAAAATCCGCTATAAAATATATTCAGTCAATGTCATGAATGTTAAAAAAATGCCGCACACCTGAGCTGTATCTATTATTGTTGTCGCTGAGGCATTTGTGTCATTGTTTGTTGAACTTACCTTTTACCTCCGAATATAAAATGCTACACAAAGCCATAGGCACCCACAAGCATAGAGCTGCTATTGAATTGAATCAGTGCAGCTATGTCGGCAGCTGGTAGCGCGTGCAGAATCACATGTCTGTACCCGAATCGCACATCTGCAACGAGCCTATGTTCAGATTATAAACATCATAAACGCCGTGTGCATTTCTACTAATGTGTAACGAACGCTATTCCGCTTATGGCTTTCTGTCACTGAACGAAACGATTTGGGTCTCCCCATTCACTACTTTGAAACGTAATGTGACAACGTCATAAACGACTATACTGTTTGAAGATTTTATAACGTTTTTCCACCACGAACGTTAATATTTCGGTTACTCTGTAGGGTAAAGATTACAAACAAGTTCAGAGTTTAAGCGGATTGATTTTAAGGTTTATTTTTATCTGTTTGTTTTAACTGAATCCTTCGATAAAGTTCTACATTTGATTCAAAAATCTACAGGATATATTCCCCTTCGATCCTGAATTGCTGAGCCTTGCAGGTAGGTGAGTAGTTTAATTTTGAATAATGGCATAGCTGTAGAATTCTATATAAAGCACACTGGGCCATTCAACGCTTTTATAAACACTTTTAATACAGATGGATTGAATATTTAATACAGGCCGTTACTTTTTTATCATTTCCAGTGATTTAAAATTAACATTAATAATATTTTAAATAAGATCAGTTAGTGAGTTTTAGAAGTGGTGGAGTCACGCTGCAACCATAATTTGGTTGTACCACAAATGGGTCGACTCGACCGGGGAAGAACCACGCTCTCTCAGAAAAACATCGTAAAACTGCATCGTATGGTGAGTCTAAAGAGCTAAAGACCCTTTTTTCCGGAAATGAGGCATTCCACCTTAGTCCTCAGAGGGGACAACGCATCTTCAATTTGATTCTTTACTGAGGAACTGAGATGTAGATGTCTATGGTCCGCATAATCCACTAACTATTAGGCAAACTGTGTGCTCGTTTGTCACTCTTATTCTATAAAAATAAATAATGTAGTTCGTAGTTATCTATGAGTTACATGTACGCATAATTTTAATATATATGATCCGTCAGCTAAACCGGAAGATGGCGACCAATTCTCCCTACAACGGGAGAGGCCTCTAAACTATTCCTGGGGCTCATTAAAGGAGGAATATAACATAATCAAATAGCTTGTTATATTTGTCAATTATGTTTTTAGCATCCAGAAAGCTAAGGATATTTCAATGCATCTAAAATCTTTTCAATCTATTGAAACGATCAGATTTTTGTGGTCATTATCAATTAAGTATAAGACTGAGTTATGAGAAAAAGTGTAATTTTTTATGAATTAAAAACGCACCACGCTGTAGATGGAAAGCTGTAACAGCTGAGATTTGGGCACACGCTGTACGCGGCCGGTGCGTCGCGCCGCGCACCGGTCACCTTTCACCCCTCGCGCATTCCCCAGCGGTCTTACACTCATCAGTTATTTAAGGACTATAAATAATATAAGACTATATTATTTTCTAAATTTAAAAGCTTTCATAAAAACAAATTAAACTCATTAATTTTTTATTTTATTATATTTTTGTCTAAAGACGATATTTTGTAGACCATATTCTAAGTTCATTTTTTTTAATTCTTAAAACATTATAAGTATTTTTTCATACTACTATTGTTATATCCCTTAAATGAATATAATAATAAAATACAAACGAAGAGAACTTTTGTACCAACATAATATTCAAAAGATTTTTTTGCCAATACATAGTTAACTATTTGACGATAACCTATTTAGAGCCATTTGTTACATTTTTTATATTTTCTTAACACGGCGTGTGCAATTAGCACTTTTCCGCATGTTGACATTATTTCCGCGCTGTTCATAACGTCGAAAAAGGTCATAAACACTTTTTTTAATTGTGATAGATTTAAAGATTTATTAAGCAAGTTTAATAAATTATTTGACCTTGATTGTACCCATTAGACAAACTAGAATTTCTATTTAGTAGTTTTGGAGCAGAATTGAAGTTAAACTGTTTAAACAGATTTTATTTTAATATGATATTCACAATAGGTTTAAAAAACTTTTTCTTACACTATGCGGTAGTAAATTTGCAATCTGGGGAAATGAAAATAGTTTGGTTCCCACATTCTATTACTTCTTGCCCAAAATAACGGTTATACGGATTTTTTGCGTTTCTTAGTGACGAAAAGGTATTTATAGTGCAATGCTCAGAAGGGGAAAGACCTGGGGTTGTTAGCAAGCAGCTGCATCCACTGCGACAGAGCAGACTCGAACAAGTCCATCTGTGTGCACGGGATTGATACAACAAAGTTACGGACAGCGCTTTATTTCCTAATAATTACCTTACTGACTTTTAAATATTACAACCAAAAGATGGCCAATAATTACCCTATATTTGTAGTTTTACATAGGAGTGGACATTTATCTTATAAGTTACATGGGAAACCCTTTAGTTTAACAAACCACAATTGGCTGCACCTAGTCGTGCCTAGGTGTATCCGCACGTCGCCTTTTAACCGTAGCCTGTAAACCAAGCGAAGGTAAAAATTGGAAGGAATGTCTCGCTTGTGCGATTTGCTGGAACTACTGGTCCATTGAGTTTGATCGTCGTTGCTTGTGAATACAGGAAATAATACAGGCAGCGTTGCTGGTATTGTTAAGGAGGAGGAATGTTGAAGTATAGGTTTTGTATAAAACTCGCTAGTTGTTTAAAGACAATTTGTAAATAGAGAAAGAGTAGAAGGTACTTATCTTGATAAATCTGGTACGAGTCATTCTAATTACGGATATATTTAAATAATCTGCATAAAAAGCGCTTTAAATAAAAGAAAAAATGGTGTTTTATTTTTAAAATAAAGAAGAACATAAATTACGATGTACTAAATACCTCGGCACAACTTCCTTAGGTAAAAATAAACGCTATTATATACAACTGGTAAAAAGTCTAAAACACAAAAAATACACAGAAAATAAGTAATTTTTTTATTGGCACATTATTCGTCTTTTTTTTAAAGGAGAGGGGGCAAACGAGCATACGGCTTACCTGATGGTAAGCGATTCCCGCCGCCCATGAACAACTGCATCACCAGGGGAATTGCAGATGCGTTGCCAGTCTTTTAAAAAGAGTAGGCTCTTTTCTTCAAGGTCCTTAAGTCGTATCGGTTCGGAAAAATCTCTGGTGGTAGTCGATTTCACAAGGAAGTTGTGCGAGGAAGAAAACTTGTTTTAAATCGCACGGTGGTGGACCGCTAGTCACCCAGATGGTATTGATTATATCGTGAGTTCTGTCGCGATGTGCGATGATGAAATTGTGCAGCTGTGTATTGCCATCTTGTGATTTTTATATTTAGATTAAGGGTGTCTATTGTTCTATTCCTATTGTTTATGTATGTAGTCATAAAAACTGAACATCACTCTTCCACACAGTTTAGCTCCATTAGTTTCTTAAGTAACATTAACTCACTACACAATTATCAGACATTACCATGACGGATAAAGCTGAACCTTCACCGACTGTCGATCCTAATATTGCTCAACAGATGTTTTTTTTTAAGACAGAGCTAGAGAGACTCGCTACAGTATTACATTCCACGCAACAGGAGAATACTCTTCTTCGTGCACAAATCGAAGGTAAGCCTCTAAGAACAGAGGATACTCCCATAAACGAACTTTCCCCTCAAGTTTGTAAAGTAGCGCCTAAGGTACCTCCCTTTTGGCATCAGAAACCTGCCTTGTGGTTCGCACACATTGAAACCCAATTTCGTGTAGCGGGAATCACAGGGGACCAGACCATGTACGATCATGTCATTGGTCAACTGGATTTTAGGATTACAGCTGAGATTGAGGACATCGTTACAAATCCGCCTAGGACTAATAAGTATGAACACCTAAAAACGGAAATCATACGTCGTTTATCACAATCTGAAGAAGAACGTGTTCGACAGCTTCTGAACGATGAGGAATTGGGCGATCGTAAGCCATCCCAATTCTTAAGACACCTACGTTCTCTAGCTGGGAACACACTCACGGATGAGAGCATTTTGCGTCAACTTTTCATGCGCCGCCTGCCACAACATCTTCAGGCAATCCTTGCTGCAAGTGCTGACCCACTCGATGATATTGCAATTCGAGCGGACAAAATTCTCGAAGTAGCTCCTAGCCTTGCATCATCTTCGAGCCCGTTCGTACATGCAACTTCTGCATCCTCTTCAGGTCCTACATTTGACCTACATGCCCTGGCTGCTCAAGTACAACAGCTGTCTGCAACAGTTGCAGCGCTAACTCGAACTCGAGAAAATCATCGTAGTCGGAGTCGAAGCAAGTCAAGGAACCGCACACGATCTGATGGTAAGTTATGCTGGTACCATTGGACGTTTAAAGAAAAGGCAAACAAGTGCGTTAGTCCTTGTTCATGGCAAGCGGAAAACTGCCAAGCCAGTCAGTAGCGACGGCAACTGATTGTGCTAAACCAGGCCGTCGCTTGTTTTTAACGGACAAAACCAGCAAGGTCAGGTTTTTAATAGACACAGGTTCTGACCTATGCTGCTATCCTCGTAGGTTGCTGGGTGGTCGAGCATCCCCTACCAAGTATCAACTCAGTGCAGCCAACGGCAGCACCATCAAGACATATGGTAGCGTATCGCTAAAACTTAACTTTGGGTTGCGGCGAGATTTCCACTGGCAATTCGTAGTGGCGGACGTCAGCACTCCCATTATAGGTGCGGATTTTCTTGCGCATTACCATCTGCTACCCGACTGCCGCAATAAAAACGTTCTGGATGGAATAACCGGCCTTTCCGTTTCTGCATCGCTTGCCACTACGGAACAGGTTAGCGTAAAAACAATTACAGTCGATGCGGAATCACGGTTCAATAAAATTCTCGCCGAATTTCCATGTATAACACGTCCTCCAGGACTTCACAGAGACATTAAACATTCGACGGTACATTACATTAAAACGACAGATGGCCCACCAGTGTCATGTCGGCCACGTCGTCTCGCACCACACAAGCTGGTGATTGCTAAACGTGAGTTCGATGAGATGCTCAGTAATGGCACCGCAAGACCATCCAAAAGTCCGTGGGCTTCTCCACTGCAATTGGTGCCCAAGAAGGATCTGGTTTCTTGGCGACCATGCGGTGATTATCGTTGCTTAAATGCGCGAACCATCCCAGACCGCTATCCGTTGCGTCATATCGGGGATTTTAGTAATAACATCGCTGGATCTACTGTCTTCAGTACGCTTGATCTGATAAGAGCTTACCAACAGATACCAGTCAACGACGAAGACGTATGTAAAACGGCGATCACGACTCCTTTTGGATTATTTGAATTCCCGTATATGACCTTCGGATTGCGCAACGCGGGACAAACGTTCCAACGCTTTATGGATGAGGTTTTGCGGGATTTGGATTTTTGTTTCCCGTATATCGATGATATACTCATATTTTCCCGCAATGAAGAAGAACACGCTTGTCATCTCCGCTTTCTCTTTCAGAGGCTAGCCGATTACGGCATTGTCGTAAATCCTGCTAAGTGCGTACTGGGAGTAGACAGTGTCATCTTTTTAGGATACCGCGTTTCTAAAGACGGTATAAGTCCCCCGCCTGAACGGATAGCCGCATTACAGGAGTACCCTCTCCCTAAGACAGTGCAGGGTCTTCGTAGGTTCCTGGGTATGATCAATTATTACAGACGATGTTTACCACGTGCGGCTGAGTTGCAAGCGCCGTTGATAAACATATTAACTGACACAAAACTCAAGGGAGCAAAACCGGTACCTTGGACGCCAGAGTTGGAGTGTGCCTTTAATGCTTGTAAGGAAAGTTTGGGACAAGCAACTCTACTCGCATATCCACAGCCGGATGCCTACTTAGGTCTGTTCACAGACGCATCAAGTGTCCAAGTAGGTGCTTGTCTGCAGCAACGTGTAGGTAATGAATGGCAACCCCTTGCTTTTTTTAGTAAAAAGTTAACTGCTCGTCAATCAACCTGGCCTGCATATTATAGAGAACTTTTAGCCATATACGAATCCGTGCAACACTTCAGACATATTTTGGAAGTGCAACAGTGTACCATTTTTACAGATCACAAGCCTCTTCTTTATGCTTTCACTCAGCGTCGGGAGAAACTACCTCCGGTACAGTTAAATCAACTTACCTTCATTTCGCAGTTCACGACTGATATTTCACATATTAAAGGTGTGGATAACATTGTGGCTGACACTATGTCGCGAATTGAGGCAATTTCGCTGGAGGATGACTTCGCCGACCTAGCTTTGTCGCAAAAAGACGATGAGGAACTACAAAAACTTATTAGTGACGGCACTTCTCTTAAACTAGAGAAGGTTTCGTTGCCTGGGACTGATGTCACAATATTTTGTGACACTTCCACGGGTCAGCCACGTCCTTTCCTTACCGCTCCTTTCCGTCGGAAATACTTTGATAAACTCCACAATTTGAGTCATCCAGGTCTCCGTGCAACATCTCGTCTTCTCACAAAAAGGTTTGTTTGGCCTTCTATCCAGAAGGATGTTCGCGATTGGACTAAGACGTGCCTCTCATGCCAACGTAATAAGGTCACCAGGCACGTTGTCTCTCCTTTAGCTAATTTCGCTGCACCTGCTGGCCGCTTCAGGCACGTTCATGTTGATATTGTAGGTCCTCTTCCCGTCTGCGAAGGCTATCGCTATCTTTTGACGGCTGTAGATCGATTCACACGATGGCCTGAAGCGTGGCCAATGCGCAGTATCACCGCCGAGGAGACGGCTGACACCTTGATGACTGGCTGGATATCGAGATTTGGTGTTCCTTCCCGTATCACTACAGATCAGGGTCGCCAGTTTGAATCCGACTTATTTCGCAAACTTATGACACTTTTGGGCACAAAAAAGCTACGAACGACTAGTTATCATCCGTGTGCGAATGGTATGGTCGAACGCCTGCATAGGCAGCTTAAGGCTTCCCTGATGTGTCGCAACGATCCCTGGATCAAAGCATTACCTGCTGTACTTCTTGGCATGCGTGCTGTGTTAAAGGAGGATCTCAAGGCTTCAGCAGCCGAACTTGTATACGGAGAGCCCTTACATCTTCCTGGAGAGATGATCGTTCCTTCGTCAGTTTCACAAGTATCTGATCCATTTGATTTTGTCTCACGGCTTAGAATTATGATGTCAGACTTGAGACCTGTACCTGCGTCTCAACATTGTAAAAGAAAAATTTTCCTGTTTAAAGACCTTTCCACCACTTCACACGTGTTCTTGCGAGCAGACCACGTGAAGCCGCCATTGGAATCACCTTATTCAGGACCATTCCAGGTCGTCAGTCGATCAGATAAGACCGTCACTATCGTCGTGGGAAACAAGGAAGTCGTCGTGAGTATTGATCGCGTTAAACCCGCATTCATCCTCGCACACACTCCACAATTTACACAATCTCAAAACCCTGATACATTTTTACCCACTTCAGTTACGAATCAATTACCCTCACACACACAAAATCCTCTCACTCAAAACACAAGTAATTCTGGCCATGACTCTCCAGCCCCATCACCCAATTACACTACACGCTCAGGTAGACGGGTTAAATTCGCTCGTCCTTTCGATCTTTGATCGATTACCTCTCTCCGTGGGGGGGTGATGTGGCGGCGTTAATTTCTGAACGCACCACTTCAACTAAACACTGTAATGTAGATCTGGCAACATTGTGAGGAACAACGATGATTATGACGAAAAAATCGGGAGACATATACGATGTCCCTCAGTGTTTTCCACTCAATTTCTATTGTGATTTAATATTCCTTTAAAATTGTAATGTGTAAGATATTTAGTATAACCGAGTGATAATAAACCATTATTATTTTACGTATAGACTTTTATTGGAGTGAAGATTACTAGTACTAAGTAGTACCCATATTACTACACTACTCTAATAATATCTGGAACAAGTGAAATTTGTACAATTTTTTTAAATCTACCACATTTTTTCATCATATTCTCGGATTGTCATTCCAGCTCATCGGAGAGTTAGTTTGAAATCAAATACTAAAGTCCACCCCAAACGACAATGAGACAGACAGACAAATAAGAAAGTGAATAATAAAAACGTGGTAACAAAATACATTGTCTTCGAAAATTGAAGGCAATTTTTATACATTAAAGGTTTAATTTACAAATATTTAGCAGTGTCAATTTTACTATTTTGTTAGTTCATTGAATGGTAATTACTTTACAAATAATAAGTAATTTTACTTTTACAAATTCGAAGCTTTATTAATACGATTTTTACGTGGTAGAGCCACGCTGCAGCTATATCATCTAATGTGTCGGCTCGACCGGGACAAGACCACGCTCTCACAGAAAAGCAGCGTAAAACAGCAGCATAATGTTGCTGTGTTTCGTATGGTAAGTTTAGAGACTCGGAGACCCTTTTTACTGGAATCGAGGTATATTAGTCCACAGGGGTGACAACGCATTCGCATTTTGATCCTTAGTTGAAGATAAATGTGGATGTCTATGGGCCACAGCATCCACTTGTCATCAGGTGGACTGTGTGCTCGTTTGTCACCCGATTCTATAAGAAAAATGTTCAGTACACTTTTTTTAAATATTTGTTTACTGCTTTTAACGTTTATAAGATAGTGCCCTGGAAATAGTGTAATATATAATAATTTAATTTACTGAGCTGAAAACTTACGATCAGTAAATTAAAATCTATTATGAATAAAAAATTGATGAAAAATATATTATTCTTTGTACTACTGCATAACTAAAGCATACCCGTGTGTACTAGATAAATATTCCCATTTTGGTGTTTTTATTGTATTACACACTCATAAACTTTATAAATAAACATCTTAACACAGACAAATTTGATCTTAAAGTTAGGTATAGAATTTTTTGTTCATCATGAAAAAATCTATGGTACCTGCGGGTAATAAGGTCTAGCTAAGGTAAATTCGAAAAAAAATTCTACGTTCTACTACAAATATTCAGGTTGTACAAACTACTTACAAAACTTAAAACAATTTGGAAGCAAACGCCTTATTCCTAGAGATTATTACCAACATTTCATCAACTCAGAAACAAAAACAGAAACTTTTTTGCTCAAGGTAGATTATAACAATACTTATTGAAAGTCAATTTTTTCATATATATATATTTCACAAAAAACCTCTGTCCTGGGAAGAACCAGCAAGGAACCCTGCGTGACTATTTGTTTTTTCAAATAATAGCTTACAATCATGTTTACAATTAACAACACAAGACAAATTAGAAATAGCTTGGTAGCG
>DWHP01005206.1:0-12067 GCA_018247895.1 Parnassius honrathi
TGTCAATTAACCAATGGTACAATCTTTTTTTAAATAAGTTCATATTATGTAGTGTTTTAATTTCATCAGGTATTTTGTTGTATATACGTACACACATTGATAAACAGCATTTACTATATTTAGCTGACTTCGGAACTTTGCTTAGAACTAATTTATTTGGATTTCTTTTAAGCCTAGGATTAATATCAGATGACTTTTTAAATAAATATGTATTTTTAAATAAATATTAGATTGAAAATTGTTGTGTTTATTAGCAGATTCAGTGTCATTTTCAGATGCCGGTTCATACCACTGAACGCAGTACGAAATAAAAATAATACCTTCTTGTGTTAATGAATTCTTACATTTAAGCCAACACTACACATTGATTAAACTACTTTACGGATTTTATAGTGTTTAATTAACTTGATTTTTAATTTCTTACATTTCGGGTCCTTTCCAGCATTCATGATCACGGGGTACTGAGGTGACTGACGTCCCGATGTCAATTTACTAGTGAGCAAACAGGTGATAATTCGATTTAAGGTATTATTTAATAGTAAGATAATGACATTCATCTATACTTATGTGTTTACCCACGGTACCATGTTTTACAAAATAACAAATTTCTAGTTTAAGATACGTTTTGGAAACTGAATAATTATTAATTAAATAAGAAAACGACTTACAGAAAACCAATTTTAAGTAGCATTTCTATTTTCTTTTATCTTGTTATTTGTGATATATTAAATATCAAAGAAGTCGTATTGCCTTAATATTTCTATTTCTGTATTTAATATGAACACGCGTTTATATTCAACTGTACCCATGACTTTGGTGTTATCAATACTCTAAATATCTCAAAGTAATTCCATATTTCAAAGATTATCTGTAGCACCTACCTATCGCACTCGATAAAAATAATGTCGCTAAATAAACAACGTAAACCGATCATTTTTTTACATGCTTCACTTTTTTACGTGCTTTACTTCCTTAAACTTTTGTCAAAGATATTTTATCGATGTCCGTTTCACTACTAAGGCTGGGTTTAGAGCTTGACCGACCGTCGGTGCATATCGTCGATCATCGGTCCTGACGATACGCATTACCGATCGTCAGTTTGTAGCGTTCGGTACTCTCCTGAGCAACTAAACTAGCTGGACTGGTACAGTCAAAAACAAATTCACGAAATGGACGCGTTTACAAATTGTTTAATTGCTGCTTACTATGTTCCTAAAAGTATAAGGAACAGAAGACGTATAAATCAGGTTCACCTAATCGTCACCCAAAGAGCACTTCAAGGGGAATTTACTATATTCGTTATTGCACTAAGATGAAGAAAAATTTGAATTACTTTGGAATGTGAATCAAAAGTTTCGATGAATTATCAGTGAAATTACAAGACAACTTAAAACATCCGCGAGGCGTTTGGTGTCGACGTATGCCATGTTTGATAAAAATAACTTAAATCACTAACACTACTTAATACCTATAAAATCATATACAATATTATTAAAGTTTTGGTTCGATTTTCTTGACGATGATACACGCATTTGCACGGTCGGTGTAGCTCTGAACGCGTGGATTTCACAGTTTTCCAAAGAGCGGCATTTTTAAATTATGAATCCACGAAAATTTTTAAGTACGAGTAACTTATTTTAGGGTAAGCGTACAAGGCGACTCCAAATTGGTTTTGGATACAAATATACCTACCTACATACTACTACTACTACATCATCATCGTCATCATCACCATCATCAACAGCAGCAGCATTACCAGCTGCAGCAGAAATCTATCATCGGCTCAATACAAGAGTGCAGGTCTCCTCTCATATAAAGATTATTATAGATCATAGTCCACCATACTGGCCCAATGCAAATTGGGAGACTTCAAACATTTCTGAGAAAATTATAGAGAACTCTCAGGCGTTCAGGTCTCCCCACGAGGTTTTTCTTCACCGTTGAAGCATAAGATATTAATTCCTTAAAGGAATATAATTATAACTCCGAAAAGTCAGAGGTGCGTGCTCGAAATCGAACTCGCGACCCCACATGCACATAAATGTATGATTATATACGTAGACACACGAAAAATATTTCTCTCTTGCAATCAGGTAAAAACGGTTCGCACAATATTGTTCACATTGGTTACATTTTTGTGCACACGATTCTGTTATTTGGTTCACAGCTTTTAGTTTATCAAGCCCTGAAAGATCGTTAAAAATATTATATTATGCTTTTATATATAAGTATTATATTTTATATATAAGTAAATTGTAATCTTATATTATAATATTGTATTATGTGCAGTATCGCTGCGACATAAAAGTAAAACGGTAATATAAATAAATTTCAATAATGTTTACAAAGTTGTAACTAGATGGCGCATCACAGTCGTTTAAATCGTGTTATTTCTTTCCGTTCACGGAAAATGATATTAATGCTACTGATGTCACGTTTTCATCTCTTAGAAACCGGAGCTATCTTTGTTATCTTATATATAGTTATATGTTATCTGAGCAATTGATGCGTCGTTGATTTTATCATAAAACATTTAAATCCATTATTATTATCTTAGGCCGTAGGTATAGGTATATATTGTGTGCGTCTTTTTTTTAAATTATGTGCGAGCAGCTATGCTGGTCTAGGGAAAGAGACCAGTATCACTGCGACCTAAATAATCTATTGCGATCGCTGCTATAGCTATAGTTCACTAGCAGTAGCAGCAGTAGTTCACAAGTAGCCCTATGTCTTCAATGAATAGAAGGAGCTGCTTAGTTGTGAGCAATTTTACTTCTTCTGGGCGGAGTACATAGTTTTCCAGATTAATGTTAACGTTTGCGCATTAAGGGTCCGCAATTAGTTAGGATTTGCAAAGAGAGGCGTTTCCTCGGTTATGGAACAGAACCGACACATCCTTGAGTTGCTTAGTCCCTGGATGGACATGTGCTTTTTAAGAAAACAGTGTCTAGTTAGGTTAGAGGCTTGCCAGAGGGCGCAATTTATTTTTGCTTAATCCAAGGGTTTCTGAAGCGAATTTACGATCAAAAACAAGGACTAAGTATTTAGAATGTTTTGAGCTTGGTGCGTCAGACCAGAGCTTAAGTGATTTATTGTGATAAAGAGTTTCACGGGTCAATCGGGCTAGACCTCTTGAAACTCCACAAATTGTCTCAGGTCTAAATTGTATACTCTTTGAGCCCTCCCGTGCGAATTTGTCGACAAGTTCATCACCTACAAAATCCGCGTGACCCAAAACTCATCTCAAGACGATCCTGTTGTTACATCCCAGGGCGTTTAATCGGTTCACGCAGTCTCCAACTAGCTTCGAGTTTACTAAGTTTGACCTCAGCGCTAGCAGTGTGGCTTGACTATCAGAGTTTATATAAATTATATGGTTGACGTAGTGCTTTTGCAGATTGGTTTCCGCGCACTGAAGTGCGGCGAATTTCTGCTTAGAAGATAGAGGTAAATCTATCCAAATCTAGATTTAAGTTTGAATTTGGAGTGTATCCCCATAGCCATTTATTGGGGCAGGGGTCTTTTCCGCCTGTTGAGGACGAAAACATCCTTTACAGGCACTCTTGACCCCACTTTACATATCGTTTTATCGCTTCCACCTCCCTTCCCCTTACCTCTGGACGACACCAGTGGAGGTCGTCGGACCGAGGCGAGATCAGCACCTTGGGTCCCAGTCACTCTTGGAGAGTGACGACTGTCGCTGATGACGTTCCAGTCTCACCCCGAGAGGTGAAGGGCTGGGGGGATTGAAGTTGGGATGGTTTAGGCTCCACTGCCGCATCAGAACCTCCCCTGAATTTAAAAGTTATAATTCTAAAGCCAAGGACGACCCTGCCGCCTGCCTTCCGAAGAGCCTCCGTCGATGGGTCGTCCAGAGAAAAGGTTACTAGGAACCCATTCTCTCCGTCCCTATAGTGAAGGATTTTCCAGAGCTAGGTATGGAGCCCTTCATTTTGTGCCCACAGCACAGCCGCCTCTTCTGGAGAGTCAGCTATGCTGCGGGGCAGATAGGTAATGCCAGCTTAGGTTCAGACGAATTGCCCATTGGGTATTATCGAGAGCTCTGCCTGCCAAGGTTTCAGTTTTCCGATTTCACACACGATCCAGTCCTGGCTTGCTTTATTCAGGTACGTTACCAAAATCCAACCAGGCTTGTGAGTGAAACCCTAAAATTTTGGTCCCATTCCGGGTTGCGCCTCACAGGCCGTCTTAGCGATGGCCTGTGCTAGTGCCCGTTGGACCAGCCGTATCTTCTCCACGCTCATAGGGCTCGAAATGCAAATTCCTACACACGGGGAGCCGGCAGTGGCACCGAAGCTTCGCTTCTTGGTATACTAATGAAATTAGGAAAAAACAACAAAACTGCCATCCAGAAAAAAGTCATCCAGAAATTCATAGAGCAACCGCTTTTGGGCATGAAAGGAATAATCTAAGAAGGCGATCAAAAGGACGATTACGTCCATGGAAAGTAAAAGCTTTATCTGGGCAGATGTATGATCCTGAAGTAGCTTATGAAACTGATAAAACGGTTATTCTTGGTGCTATCAAACAAAAATGTATACACTGTTTAGCTTTCAAGTGGAAAGAAGAGGGCCCTGGCATGTACTGCGCAGGCGGTAAAGTGAAGCTTCCTTGCCAGAAAACCTCTTTATGGCTTGATTATGGATCTTCATCCAGAGCATGCACATTTAAGGGATCGTATTAGTATTAGTTATACGCCCGCTTTTAAAGTGCAAGAGCAAATTTATCATTTGGTTAGTATCCTAGTACCTTTACCTCAACAAGAGCTAAACTTTCTGCAAATTTATTTCATTGGTGAGGACGAAAGGAACGCAAGTTTAGAATGCAACAATTTTCTTGATGTAAAACCAAATCTGGTTAAACAATTGCAAGCAATGTTGCATGACAACAATTTCTATATAAGGGACCTAAAAACAACTCTTTAAAACGTACCCGAAGGTTGCGATAAGTTTGAAGTGGTTATTCATGCTGATAGAAAATCAGACCATGCTCACATAGGATGCTTCCATGCACCGACAGCAAGTGAAGTTGCTCTGTTCATAGTTGGACAACAGTTTGAAAAGCGACACATCGTATTACAAAGTTACGGTAACAAGTTACGTCGTATCATTGAATTAAGCCAATCATACTTTACGCAAAAAAATTCTACAGCCATATTAGTAAAGAGAAACTACCACACAATAATAATATAATTATTTTGGTGTAATAATAACTCCCAATCCTAAAATAAACTAAAAATCTGCAACCCACTATACCGTTTGTGGACGGCCTCATAGTGCATAGCGTTACGATACGTCGGCTATATTTCGGATCGGGATGTGTGTGTTTAATAGCACTTTTAAGTGTAACAAGCATCTACATGTCTTAGTGCATTAGCGCTATGATACATGATTTTTTTACTACTGGCGTCTTAGTAGCGTGCTACTATCATAGTTGTTAGACGTTGGCGTTATTTTTAGTTAACAGCAATACTAATTTTGTTACCAAAGTCGATAGGGATTATGTTGACATGTTGTGAGTGTGTGATAGTTGCATTGATGCTTACTGCTACTTGCGCTATTGCGTAATAAGTCTTGGCTTGGGTCACACCTAAGTAGGTTTTACCAAGTCGAGTCTCTTCATTACGGAGCTGCATACAGAGATCAGACAGTATAATATATTATATAACAACATAATAATATACCTCTGTAACTTCCAACTTTTAGATGATTGAAGGCAACTTGTTGGTGGGTGAGACAAACACCATCGAAAAATGCTTTTATTCAACATCAGTGACACAAACCCTTTATGATGGCAAGTTATTACTATTATCTTTAGCCTTTTGGCTATTTTTGCCGTTGTATTGGTTGGTGGAGCATATATTTCAACCTCATGCGGGTGGTAGCGGTATATTTCAACCTCATGCGGGTGTAGGGAGGGAGGATCTGAGGAGACTCTCAAGGCCGAAAGCCGCACAACGTAGGGCCCCATTCCCCTGAGGTGAGCTTTAGACTCAGTACACGCTCTGCAGCTAGTAACCGTGCTGATCATGCAATTTAGGTTGTGATGCCATACACTTATATCACGTCTGCAGGAACGGTGGTCTGGCAGGTGGTGGCGCTCACGAAGGGTTTTTTATAACCATTGTGCCTATATGATTAAGCCGTATGACGTACATTCACTGTGGCTGTATTTGATCGTATTCTGTATGGCGTTTACATGCTATGACACGCGCGACTTCGGTCGTAGTTTATGCTTACGCACTACCAAGGTGCAAAGCGCTCTTTTATTGGTTCGCCAGTTATTTTGCCGCGGACTATGGTTCCAGTTCCCAACTTAATGTCCCCTTTGGGGGGAGCGCGTTTTTCTCGAGCCATGTCTTCGTGAACGGGGTTCACTTAGCTCATAAGACACTACCAACACCAAAACAGAACTAAGTTACTAAACAAATACAACGTAAATAGGGGTCCTGACTAAGACGATCACGCCATAAACATTTCCAACGGTATTACTAAACCTTTAGAAAGATCATTTGGAAAGATCAAACATATTTACCTATCCTGGTCACATATAGATATATAATTAGATAGAAAAGGGGAAATATTAATAAATAAAGGGGGAGTACACTACAATTCGAAAATTCATGACTATCAATCCAGTAGTATTTTGCGTGAATCGTGAATTAACAGACAGACGGAAAAAAAATCTTAAAACCACTAATTTATCTTTATCATTATTATCATCATCATCATTACAACCCTTCAGAAGTCCACTGCTGAACATGGGCCTCCGCAAGGAATGCTATGAAGCACGTTCCCGACCCACCTGCATCCATTGATTTCCTGCATCACTTTGTCTAGTGGTGGACGCCCTACACTTCGCTTGCCGGTACGAGGCTGCCACTCGAGAACCTTTCTTCCCCATCGGTTGTCGGTTCTACGAGGTATATGGCCGGCCCATTGTCACTTCAGATTACTAATCCGTTGGGCTATGTTGGTTGCTCTGGTTCTACTGCGAAAATCCTCGTTTGTCTTTGTCTTCAGTATCATTTATTTAGTCCCATGGACTTGCACTTTTCAGACACGAATTTTCTACAGAATTATGATATGTATAATAATAGCTACTTGCATTTAATTTAACTTTAAAAACTTATATAAGTCGAATTCAACAATATAAGGGCCAGAGTTAACTGTATCCATCGAATTCCTGCATATCTTAGGAGACCGTCGCTTTATCTGGAGCGGGGAAACGCCAAACGAGGCTGCTTTTTAGGAACCATTCTTCACCATCGGTCATCAGCTGTTCGAGCTAAGTACTTAGCCGGCCCTTTGCCACTTGAGACTACTAACGTGGTAGTAATACCGATCACTACGGTATCACTGGAAAATTATTAATGAGTATGTACGAAATAATTTCAATTTGTTTTTTTAATAATATTTACGAGTTCGCTAGTCATTTTAACCGGCTGCTCCACAATGAGGGTTATAGTTTTCGAATTTATTTATGAGTATGTATTTTAATAAGAATTTTGAACTTGAATTTATGTATGTCTATCACTTTGGCACGCTCTGTAGCCTAAGCGGCTTGATTAATTTTAACTTATGGGGTGTTGTTAGATTCCACTTAATTGTGGAAGTGACATAGAGTATAAATTATTTCTCTTTTCAGTAACTTTTTTTTTGCCGCTTTTTCAATTACATCTTTAAACCACTGGGTCTCCTTCTACGAGCATAATCCTGCTTTGATTAATTAAACATTTATTAACCACTCGCTCACACGTTTATATCTGGGTGCAGTCTTTTTCACCAAATTTGTTTCTAATATAATTATGCTGAATCTGATGCTATAAATTTCGAACCAGTGATAAAAGTAAAAAATAACTTCGGTTCATTTTGACGTTCATGATTTAGACTTCGTATGTATTGACTTTGCGAGCAAAAGTGATTATCGAACGGTTATAAAGGTTTGGTGCTAATATATAGTAAATATGATTTCAATATTTATTATGGTCACTGCTTGATTTTACAGTATTATTATTAATAGAATGACAGTATGGGAAATTAGAATAAAAGATAATATTGTTTATGTATTTAAATATTTTAGTGTCCCTCATCGATGGTCATGACGTTGGTGTCGGGCTCGTAGTGCCAGTCGAGCTCGCGCGTGCGCACGATTTGCTTGTACACGAAGGCGGACTTGCGCGGCGTGCGCGTGCGCTCTGTGTTCTCGAAGTCTACCTCGTACAGGCCAAAAAGCATTCTAAGGAAAGAAAACAAAAACATTATTTAGAAAAATTGAAACTCTTTACTGTTTTAAATAGAGAAAGTAAAGAAAACAAACCTGTATCCTTCCAACCACTGGAAATTATCCATTAAACTCCAAGCTGTGTACGCTCTGACATCAGATCCGTCGTCAATGGCATCCAGCATCGCATTTATGTATCCTTTGTAGTATGTTACGCGATCCTCATCATTCAGTCCGCCAAAAGTAGGAAAGCCATTTTCAGTTATATAAATCGGAGGATTATTGTAATCTGTCCTAATTTTTGTCAAAAGCTTGTGGAAGCCCCACGGTACATACTGTAAGCATATTAATATCAAGTACAATATTATAAACAAAATAAAAATTCACAGAGCATTTATTATAACAGAAAAAGAAAATATGACGAAAATTATTATGACTATCGTGTTTGCATTGTGTTAAAATAAATAAAATAAAATGTCACATATGAAGAGTTTGGGATTGATATTAAGAACCTCTTATAAATATTCTTGTTCCTGCCCTTGCCCCAGTTATGGTCTCACTAACACATTTCTTACGTCTATCGTCCCTAACACAGTCCATCCATCTTTTATTAGCCATCCCTATACTCTTAAATGTATCCACGTTCATAGCCAACATTCTCCTTGTTACATAGTTTACTTCCTTTTCGTAATAGCTAATACTGCGCTAGTCTACCCCTTCTCAAATTTTACGGAACGTTGGCCACTTTCAAATTTGGACCACTGTCAAACTAAGTCCAAACTTAATTGTGTGACACTTTTTTAAATCCAAAATAATATACTATGGATAACTTTTAAGTATTTTTCGTGTATTGGTAGCGTAAGAGAATCCACTACCTCATATCATTACGTGAGTGTTAAAAAGGCAGCTGAAATTTCAAGATACAAACATAAAATTATAAAAGAACAGAAATTGCCAAACTGTACCCATGTGATGAGTACCTGTGTGATGAGGTAATCTTATGTTCAACAATGAACATTTTATAGGCTGTATTGTATGAAAAAATGAGTAAGTATAAGTACGTTATTAAAAGCATTACTTGACCTTCGTAGTTACCTAAGTATATGCTAGCTTGACATTTAATTAATTATAAAATATTACGATCGTAATTGTAAGTGTAAAAAAGTACATTACCATTGAATACTCAGATTCGCTAATTTTCCATTCGCTTTTCTGATAAGTTAAGGTTTCTAAATCATCGCCAAACGACGGAGATTCATAATAACCATACACGGATTCGTTTCTGTATACTAAATGCGTTGAGTAATGATTTAGTCCGAAATAATCCGAGCTACCACGTATGTATTCAATTTCTTCAGGAGTGAATTCAGGAAGTCTAGACCTAGGATAGCCTTGAGCTGCACTTTTAGCTGCTATCTTTTTTTTCATAGAAGATGGAAAGTCACCCGTCACCGAGAATACGGGATGAGCGTATTGTCCCCACTAGAAAATTAGAAAATAATACTTAGTTTAATTTTATCTACAAGTTCATAAGTAAAATATCTTTTCATTAAAAATAATTAAAATATATAAAAAATAAAATATATGTCGTAGGTTTATGATAAAATTGTTTTCTTGATCAAAAACCGGAAGAAGACGAAGTTACTACTTAACCTTAACATTAACCTGAACAAATTCAATTTTTTCAACCAAAAACCTGAACTAGTTTAGGTTTATGATAAAATTCAAACTTAGGTTATATTGAGTTTGGTAAGGATCATTTTGTTGTAAAACTAAACATAATAAAGTAATAATAAAAGATTTTTGATCAAAAGCCTAGGTTTTTGACCAAAGAACAATTTTATCATAAACTTGCAACATATATTCCACGATAATATTGCGCATATGACATATTGAACATCACTCATCTACTATGTTTGAGTTGATATAGATATAATAGTTCAATACATATAAGAGCAAACAGCAAATTATTGTAAAGCAAACACGGATGAGCGTACATGTACCCACCATAAAATTGAAAAATATTACTCAGTTTACCATTTTTATATCTACAAGCCCAGAAATAAAATCTCCTTTTGTGTAAAGGAATTAAAAAAAAATATTTTATGAAATGTCTTTGAAGCTATATTTGTACTTACTTCACGATGTTTGCATTGATGTAGATATAATAGTCCAACACAGATCAGAGCAAATAGCAAATTATTTTAAAGCGATTTATGATAATACTCAATAAAGGCAATGATTATATTAGCCAGCACGTCATAAAATCTTTACCTGAAAATCGATTTGTTCATTAGCAGCTTCAGTGTCATTTCCAGTAGCTGGTTCATACCACTCAGTGCTGTATGTAATAAAAATAACACCTTCTTGTGCTAATCTAAACTCGTCGTCGTAAATATGATAAGCTCTCGCATGAGCTAAGAGCAAGTTTTTGGCGCACATGTACTCCGCCACACCTTTGATATTAAGTATCGGTGCCGTTATAACATCACCGTAACCCTTATTACAAATTTCAAAGGGCTCATTTATAGTGATCCAGTATTTTACTCTATCGCCGAAAAGCTGGAATGCTGTTCTAGCATAGTCACCAAACCAATCGACAATGTGTGGATTACTCCAGCCTCCCATTTCTTGAAGTTTCTGTGGTAAATCCCAGTGATAAAGAGTAATCATCGGTTGTATATTATATTTGAGCATTTCGTCGATTAAGTTGTTGTAGTACTGAACGCCTGCTTCGTTTATTTTATCAGGGAAACTTGTGGGCAAAAGTCTTGACCATGATAGTGAGAATCTGTAAAAATCTAGTCCCAACTCTCGCATCATTTCCACGTCGCGTTTGTACAAATGGTAAGAGTCGTCAGCAATATCCCCATTAGAACAATCCTTGATGATGCAGGGCTGGGTATGTGTTAAATGATCCCATATGTTTTCCGCTTTGCCTACAAGATTAAATAATATTGTCCAAAAATTGAATAAAATATTTTAAGTATTCCGCAAAAAAGGCGTTTACCATCCTCGTTCCATGCTCCTTCTACTTGACAAGAGGCAGTGGCAGTTCCAAAAAGAAATCCATCGGGGAATTTTCTTACATCTCTATTGAGCATTTAATTTCATAACAATATTTCTTGAAATAAAATAACATCTTTCACATTCCTATTTAGCATTACATAATATGTGTGATAAATTTCTTTAGCGGAAATTTGCTACTTAACAAATATGTGATAGTTCTATCTAAGATGTGTATATTTAATAGTCTAAGTAGTAATAGTAGCAATTATTATGAAACTGAGTAGTAATTAATAAATGAGAAAATAACTTACAGAAAAACAATTATTTGTAACATTTCTCTTTTTTATCTCCTAATTTGTTTACGCGTTTATATTCAACAGTACCTCCAACTTCGGTGTTATCAAAACTCTAAATATCTACAAGTACTTCCACATTTTAAATATTATCTAAAGGGCCTATCTACTCGATAAACAGAATATCATTAAATGAACAACTTATATAAAACAATGATCAGTTTATACATAATAGAGCCACGTTGAAGCTATAAGTATTATGCAGTATCACGAATGGATCGTCTCGCCTGGGGTAGGATCATGCTCTTATAGAATACTAGCATAAAATAGCAGCTTAATGCTGCTGTGTTTCGTGTAGTGAGTGTACAGAACAGGAGATTCTTTTTACTGGAAACGTGGCATTCGGTCTTAGTCCTCAGGGTTAACGACGCATCCACATTTTGATTCTCAATCGAAAACATATGTAGATGTCTATAGGCACCAGCATCCTTTTACCATCAGGTGGATAATTCGCTCTTCAC